>CM076577.1:921324964-921383629 GCA_034641835.2 Pinus albicaulis | reverse complement strand
TTAAATATCATTGTTTTGATCTTCACCCATGCAAGCATTATGTTCAACACACTCATTCTTCACACCTATGCTTCAAAAACAAACCTCCTGCAAGAACAAAGATTCACCTTGGTGTTTAGTCAATTTGATGTCTCAAATTTATATCATGAATTATCGACCGAGGTTAGTAATTTTATGAAGTGATGTGCACTATAGATGCTTAGGTAACCTTGTTTTCTTACTTCGTTGTGTATTTTTATGTTGTTTTGGGGATTTTGTATCTTATGTCTAAAATTGGTCTAAGAAATGAAATCTTCTAATGCTAGTGAATAGTCAAATCTAAATGAATTTTAATGATGAAAACTAATTCTTAAAGAAGGAAGAAAAGGAAATGTTGTTTTTATTCTAAAGAAGTAAATTGAATTACAAACTATTTTTAATGTAATATGAAATCTAAAAGAAGGAAGAAAAGGAAATGTTCATTAACTAATCTAAATTTCATAAAAATGAATCAAACTTTTAATGATGTTAGTAGGCCGACAAAACATCTATGAGAAATATCTAACTAGTTTAAAATAGAGCATTATTCTAGATCTAATTGCATTCAAATGACAAGATGAAATCATCTCCTCTCTTATCCATTGAAAGCTTCTAGTATTATGAAAACAGAGCACAATCCTAATCTAATTCTACGTTAACTTAATATAATTATATTCCATGGATTGAAAGCATAAACCCTATTACTAAGAATTGAAATGACGGTGTTGAATTGAAATTGAAAGCAAGTACAAAGCATGAAACTATGACTGTTGTGTGAACGAATACCCAAATTTGGCCCAATTGAAAAATGACATAGCCACTCTCTTGCGACGACTTAGCGAGCACAAGATTACATAGCTAATTGGAAATTTAATCTAAGAAAGCATTCATGAAATTAATCTAAAAACTATAAGCAAATTAAACTATGAATTGACAGGAAGTTAACTATGAAAACAATGTGAATTTAACTATGAATTGACAAGAACAAAAATAATGAATCAACAAGAAATGAAATAATGAAATTCAAACTACAAGACAACTAAAAGCCTCATTTTTGTGCAAGGTCCCTCTGCAACAGAATGAGTCAAAAATCTAATGGACTACGTGCGCATCAAAGGATCTGGAACTGGTCTTCTTATTATCAAAACAGAGTTTTAAAAGCGTACACCGAATTATCAAAATTAGGACTGTCTTCCAGTTTCAAAAGACTGGTATTTAAACATGTTTCTGATTAGCTGTTTGAGGCGTTTTCGCTTATAAATAAAAACTAGGACTAAAAATTAGAAGTATAGATAGAAGCAAATTCTTAATGGTCGTCTCTCGATTTGCTACATCAGAGAAAATCAAGAGTATTTCGTTCACAGATCACGCTCCTTGACCGACCTTGATAGTGAGTATAGGCACGTTTTATTTTCAAATTTGAATAGGTGGATGGGATACGATCCATGTGTGGATCATTCTAGAGATGCCCATATGAACCATTTCCTTATTTTCTTCTCAAAACCTGTCAAACCATAACAGTAGTTGCAGAAACAACGATTAGCTGCAGAATTGCACACATTCTAGTTACATAAATTCATTTAAATAACAAGAAAAATCATAATATAAAGTAGAGATCATTAAATACTTTCTCTGATATATAATATGTCAATTATCATTGATTGGAGTTGTGAATTTGTGAAAAGGAAGGAAGAAATGATGAAAAAGGGTGTCAAAGTAAGAACAGTTTTGAGGTTCAACATACCCCCACTAAGAAACCATTGCATGTCCTCATGCAATCTCAAAAATGTGAGTCTTCACCTCCTATTTCATTTGTTCTAATACCTCTGCTAATACATCCAGCTTCCTCTTCTTTCATCTCCTTGAAGTGACTGCCATTCTAGGTTTTCTCATAGGGAGTTTGTACTTGAGGCTGATGACTTTCTTGTTCAGAGATTTGTTCTTTTTTCTTCAGCTTCTTATTCTTCTTATACCACAGCCCCAAATTTAATATGGTGTTATCACTAATGACCTTGTCCAAGTGATTCTATTCTTTTAGGGTTCATTTTCCTTTTTAATGTGCCTGTTCAGTATCTCTAGCTCATAAATTTCTTGCTTGAGGGTGTTTACCAGAGGTTCTTGTGGATTGATAGGCTGCTCTTTTAAACCTGGATTTGCTTCTACATATATTTTCTCCAATGACTCAATATAGTCATATATCTCCTATTGTGTTGGGTCAATTTTTGGGGATTTCCTGCTTGGATTGTGTACAGGACTATGTATAGGAGAATGTATAGGACTGTGTGCAGGAGAGATAATGATGGGCAATGGAACTTGAGGTTATTCATCTAAATTATTAAATTCTACCTCCTGTGATGGTGTCTTCCTCAAGGGCTTACAAAGTCTAGAGCTTCTCCTAGGCTTTGGAGGGTTTAGGTCTTCTACACTTGTAACTTTACTCTTTTTCTCTTAATTGCCTCTCTTTTTTACTCTACTATGTTTCTTATTCTTCATTAGCTCTGCAATAGTGAGTTCTATCTCTTCTTTTTGAGGTTGAGGTGAGGATTTATTCTCAATGCATGTATCAGCATCTCTCCTTCTACTTCTTCTAGTTTTGTCATCCTTAGGCTACTCTGGTTCATCTTGAAAGTGATTTCTGATTAGGAAATTTTCCCAGGAGCCTCCTGCACTTTTTAGATGGAATTCAAGAAGTATCTTTACAATTCCGTGACGGTGCATAGTGTTGCCTATGAATTGGAATCTTTTCTGGACATTTGTTGACATTTTCTTTAGACTATTCAACAAGAAGTAAGGGATGTTTCTTTCTCCATCCTCCAAAAGGTTCATTAACAATCGGGCATGATAAACAAACATGCAGCCAAATCTGCCCTCACAAGTAATAAACTTTTGTAAAATTAAAAGCATATTTCTCCATTTATTTTTGAGTTCTGAACTGGGAATTCCTTTCTTGTAAACAGAAGCGTCCATACCTGGATTCTACAGAAAAACTTTCCATTCTTCACTGTGAATTTCCTTATTTTTAAAACACCTCTCGCTAGTTCTCGAGAGTTATGTAGCTTCAGCCACAAAGGCTTCTGTCACTGAGAATTTTATATCTCCAATTTCGACCTTTGTCCCGTCGAAATAGCTTGCAAAGGATTGGTGAATTCCTTATGGAATCCGTCAAACTTCTCTATAAACCGGAGCCATTACACTTTCTGCAACATTTCCTTTACTTGAGGATAACCCTCCATGAATTTCGTTCCCACAGGTTCAATTCTCATTATCAAACCCATGTCTCTGTTTTGAGGAGTTTTACCTATAGATATGTTCTTCTTTGATTGAATGAATTGAGGGATTTGGGTTAAGGATGTCAAGGGTTTGTGGAGAAGTACATGTGAGATAGATATTTGGCAAGGTTTTAAAGGAACGTGGATGAGTGGGTTACAGAAGTAAGACATGGCCGTTAATTATTAATAGGAAAATTGGTTATGAATTATTATGAGATATGATATGGATGCTATGATCGGATTGTGAAATTGTGATGTGATTCTAAATCAAATCTAATGATGACATATTGAGGCAGCATATGATCACCTACATTATATATGCTAATGTTTTTAGCCTTATTATTTAAACAAATTTTTGTAACATACCTTTGGTACTAACCTTTGTTGCCTTTTTTTGTGTGTGTTGATCATTCAGGTATCCTTTCAGTATGATCTTCAATGGAGTCCTCAATTTCCTCTGTTCAGTATGTTTGCTTCAGTAAGATGTTAGAAAATGTAACAGAGCTGTAGAATGTGATGGCAACTGCAGAATCTTCTGAGACTGTAGAATTGTAGCAATTATATAGCTACTTCTTTTATTGCTTCAGAGAAAGAAAGGGAACAAAGAATTTGAGATTTTAGAATGGGAGAAAATATAAGATGTCAGAACTCTGATTTTCATCTTGTATTTTCTGTATAAGGATGCCAATCATTGATTGATTTTCATACTTATACAATTTTTTTTAATATATATATATATATGAAAATAAAAAGAAGACTAAGTTAGGGAAGAAGAAAGATTCTTCTTCACCAACTTCATATCAGTATTGTCTTGATTTTTTTTGATAAATTCCTCCTTTGTAATTGGGTTATGATATAATTTTAATCGATATCCATTCACAAGAAGATGTACCTTTTCTTCATCAATTGTCCCTATCCTGACTGGTCCATCGTCAAAGACATTTTCGATATCATAAGGCCCAAGCCAATGAGTCTGAAATTTTCCTTGGAAGTCTTTGAACTTTGAATCGAACAAAAGTTCCCAATATCCTGCTTGAAAATTTCTTTCTTTTATGTACTTATCATGTCATCTATACCTTTGTTGTTGGATTAGACTGGTTCTTTGAACTGCATCTTGTCTGATCTCATCAAGCTCATTAAGTTGCTATATTATGTGCCTCTGGCTTCTAATAAATTAAGTCCCAATCTAACTGCTATTTGAAGGTTTTGATCTGAAATTCTATAGGGACTTGTTTCCCATAAATAAGTTCATAGGGAGTATGTCCTCTTGTATTCCTCCATGTAGTCTGGTAGGCCCATAAGGCTTTAAGAAGCCTATCTTCCCAATCCCTCCTATGGAGATGTACAGTCTTTGTGAGGATTGCTTTGATCACTTTATTGGTGGACTCCACTTGACCATTTGCTTGTGGATGATATGGAGTGGATTTTCTATGTTTAACCTTGTATTCATCCACAATATTTTGCACCATCTTAGATGTAAAATGAGATCCCCGATCTATCACAATTTCCCTTGGGACACCAAAATGAGTGAAAATATCCTCAAAGAGAAATGAAACTACAACATCTTCATTAGCATTAGAAAGTGCTTTAGCCTCTACCCATTTAGTGACATAATTAGTGCAAACCAGAATGTACCTCTTTTGTCTTGATGGTGGATAGATTGGTCCAGCAAAATCCAGGGCCCATTTTTCAAATGGTTTGATGAGTACCTAAGGTTGTAAGAAAATTTCATCTGTAAGGAACATGTTTTCCAATTCTTTGATAGTTTTCACACCTTTTGACATACTCCTTAGCATCTTTAGAGATGGATGGCCAATAATATCCTAAATGAAGGGTTTTATAGGTAGTTCTCTTATCAGCAAAGTTTCCACCACAGGGTTCATCATGGCATGCTTTTAGAATTTCAGGCATTTCATCTTCTCGAACACACTTTCTGATGATGAGATCTGGACCTGTTTTATACAATTCATCATTAACCCATGAGTATAATGCACTTGTTTGAATAATTCTTCTTTTCTCTCTAGGAAACAAGTATGTTGGTAATTTTCCTGTAGCTAAGTAGTTAGCAATATCTGCAAACCATGGAGATTTAGTAGTTATTGCAAAGAGATATTCATCAGGAAAATTATCCTCTACTAGAGTGTCATTACTATTGTTTTGAATTCTAGACAAGAAATCAACAACTGTGTTTTGTTTTCCAGGGCGGTCTAGAATGGTGATGTTAAATTCTTGCAGGAGTAATAACCATCTTGTGATTCTGCTATTAGTGATAGATTTATTCATTAAGTACCTAATTGCAGAATGGTCTGTGTGAATAAATGTTTCATAGCCGGTGATGTAGTGTCTAAATTTGCTAATAGCATGGACAACAACTAGAAATTATTTTTCAGTTACAGTGTAATTTAACTCACCTGGAGTCAAATTTTTACTTGTGTAATAGATGGCATAGGGGATCAAATCTTTTTGTCCTAACACAACTCCCAGGGCTGTATCTGAAGTATCTGTTTAAATTTGAAAAGGTATTTTCCAATTTGGACCTCTTAAGATGGATGCTTCAGAAATTTTTGCTTTTAAGGTTTCAAATGCCAATTGGAAATCAGGATTCCAACTGAATTCACAATTTTTGGTAAGCATTTTAAAGGGTGGAGATGCTATTTTGGTGAAGTTTTCTATAAATCTTCTATAGTACCCTGTAAATCCTAGAAAACTTCTAACATTATTTTGACAACTTGGAATTGATAATTTGGAGATGACTTCCACTTTTGATGAGTCTACTTTAATTGCATCCCCTGAAATGTGATGTCCTAAAACAATTCCTTCAGTAAACATCACAAAGCATTTTTCATGACTTAATGAAAGATTTGCTTCTTTGCATATTTTAAGAACCTTTTCCAAGTTTTCAAGAGCCTCTTTAAATGAATTTCCATAAATTGTAAAATCATCCATATATACTTCCACACAATCATGTATTAGATCATAGAAAATTCCTAATACTGCCCTATGGAATGTTGCAGGGGAATCACACAATCCAAAAGGAGGTACTCAGTAAGCATAGGTTCCCTATGGATAGGTGAATGTGTTTTCATCTTAGTCTTCAGGTGCTACTTGAATTTGATTGTAACCACTAAAACCATCCAAAAATGAGAAATACTTCTTTCCTGTTAATGTATCCAATACTTGATCTATGAAAGGCAACGGGAAATGATATTTTAGTAGCCTTTTTCAACTCTCGATAATCAATGCATACCATCCATTTACCATTATTTTTAGGTACAATCACCAAGGGAGAAACCCACTGACTGTCTGAAATTGGATAAATGAAGTCTACATTCAACAATTTTTTCAATTCTTCTTTCACAATTTCCCTAAGATTTGGATTCATCCTTCTTTGAGGTTGTCTAATAGGCCTAGAGTTTTCCTCAATGTAGATATTATGTATACAAGTCTCAGGACTAATTCCTTTCATGTCAGTGTACTCCCATGCATACGCAGAAGAATGTTTTTGTAATGTTTTGATTAACTCTTCTTATTGGAAATTTTCCAAGTTTTTGTTTATGTTTAAAGATTTCCATGGAAATATTTCAATTGTAGAGTTACCAAATTTTCCATAGAATATAAATACATATGTCTAGATGATAAGTATTCAATTTTGCATTGTTCTTGAAAACTATAATCATCTTCATATTGTAAGGATGTTTCAAAGTTTTCTATTGAATTTAAGATTTGACTTTCTTCACTAATATGAGAAATAGTAAAGAGAGGTTGAATCTCATTCTCATAATCTATCCATTCTTCATCTCTTATTTCTATGATTGTTTTTGTTGGAGGATATAGAGTGAATTATTTTTTGAGTTGCCGTCAGAAATAAACATATCACTAGATCTACAACTAATGAAAGCATCAACTGTAGCTAACCAGGGCCTTCCTAAAATTAATGGATGTCCCCCTAGTTTGTTCTTGGGTGTTAGTATCATGAAGTCAACTGGATATTCCCAAGAGTCTAAGGACACATATATGTCTTCTAATACACCATTTTGCTTGATTACTGATCTGTCTGGTAATTGCAGTAATGTTGGTGTATACTGAAGGTTTGGAAGCTTAAGTTGTTCCATAGTCTGTTTGCTCATGATGTTGATGGCTAATCCTAATTCAATTAATGTGTTTGGAATCTCTGCTCCTAAGTCAATTAATGTGTTTGGAATCTCAATGCCATTAATGTGTGTTTTTACAACTAGACTTCCTGGGTCTAAACATTTTTGTATGGATATTTTTCCCATCATAATGTCATCAATTTTTCCTACTAACTGAATCATTTTTATTTTTTTTGTTTTCCTTCCTGATTTTTTCGTGCTCAACTCTCTTATTGTTTTGGCTAGAACAGGAATTTCTTTAATGGCCTGTAACAAAGGAATTTTGATATAGACATTTTTCAATTCATCTAGAAAATCATAATTGGGCAACAAAATTTGTTTTTCTATCCCTCTATCAATTTGTAATCTTTCAGGAAAAGGAGGGTTACAAACAGATACTGAAGGTTGCTCTATTATAGGAGTTGAATTTATTGGATCTTTTTGTTTCTCATTTTCAGAATTTTGGTTGTGCTGAAGAGATGTCCCTTCTTTAGAACTTTTATTTTGTTGTAGAGAAATTTCTTCATCAAAATTATCTTTTTCTTGAATAACAACAGAAGGCTTTTCCATTTCTAATATTCTACCAGATCTAAGTTGGAGATTGTTAGGATCAAGTAGGGTAATCATGTAAGCTGGAAAGTTTTCTCCTTCTATGTTATAGGAATTTCGAGCATTTTTTTTATTTGGTTTTGGTAATGGCTGGGCAGGTAGTTGATTTTTTCTTTGTGGATATGGTAATGATAGTTGTGAATTCTTATTTTGGATTTGGGGTGGTTGATTTTGTTGTGAAAAATGTTGGGGAGGAAATTTTGGATAGGGTTGTGGATACTGGTGATACTGAGAGTATCTGCCATAAGGATTTTGCATCCCTTGTGTCCAAGGTTGAGGTTGGGACCAAGGTTGTTGCCATGATGAATTCCAATTGTTTGGTGGGGGCTGATTATACATTTGGTTATTAAAACCTTGAGTTTGTGGTCCCTACCATGGTCTTCTAGAGACAAAACAAAGAGGATCTACTGAAAATGGAGTTGCTTCTTCTTCTTGAAAGAAGGAACATTTTTTTGTTTCATGATTTTCTGCACAAATAACGCAGGTCTCTATGACTTTTACATGAAGAGAACACTCTCTCAAAGCATGTTTCTTTCTGCATTTAGGACATAAAATAGTTAAGGCATCAGTTTCAACTTCTTGTTTATTTTATAATTTCAGGGTGTCTATTTGTTCACTGAGACTCCCTAATATATCTATCTCAAATTCATCAAGCATATTTCCAATTTCTGACCTACTCATTGTTCCATTTGTAGATTTATTTATTCTAGAGAGAATAGGATCCCTTGTATTTTTCCCAATTTTTTATTTTCCTCTTGAGATATAAATGCATAATTCAAAAATTTCAGGTAATGGTAATTAAGAGATATCTCCTTTTCCCATCATGTTAAGGATATCTATCCATTCATCTCTAATGGCTTTCAGTAAGAGAGATTTTAAAGTATCTTGATTTAGATGTTCCATCTTAGCTCTCTTGATATTATAATTGAATCTCTCAATTAGATCTTCTAAGTTTTCATCCTCTCTCTGCATCATCTTAAATACTTCATCCTTCCTATTAATAGGTGTGCAATAATCCAGATATCTTTGAAAAAAATGCACTTTTCATCTCATCCCATGTCCTAATAAAATGTGTTATCAAACCCATGAACCATTTTAGAGCTGCACCCTTGAGTGTTGCAGGGAATAGCTTCCATTTTTAAGAGTCTTGTAAGTAGTAATAAGATCTACATAAGACTTCAAATTCAAATAAAAATGTTTCAAGATCCTCAGTCCTTAATCCATGGAAATTGGGAAGGACAAAAGGTGAAATATTTTTCATTGTAAAATTTGTATCCTCATCAACTATAGGAAATCCAGCAGAGTCAGGATCTCCTCTGCCTCTACCTCTTCCTCCATCTCTTCCTCCACCTCATCCTCCACCTCTTCCTCCTCCTCTTAGGGCTTATCCATTCAGAATTTCTCCATGGCCTTCTTCTTCTGCCATTGTAGATTCCTCATAGCTAATGTAAGGTTCCAATCGTAGGGTTAATTGTTCTTCCTCAGGTTCTTCTATCAATGGGATATTGAGGAAAGTTTCTTCTTCTTCTTCCTCACTAGGGATTTCTAACTCTTGAGCTAAAATATGTTCTCTTGTAGAGGTGAAAAGGGTTACTCCTTTTGTTGGAGATCTAGGATCTTCTTCTTCTAAGACTGCCTCAGTAGATGAAGTTGGAGAATCTCTTAGTTGGATTTCTAATCTTAAGACTTCAGGAAGTCTATGTCTTGAGGTGAAAAATGGGATATGAGTTTGAGATGGTGGTGTGGCACTACGTGGTCTTGGTGGGGTGAGTGGTGTTGTAGGAGTCAAACTTCTACCTTTAGCTATGAATCTACCCCTAGAGTCTCTTTCTCTACGCATGTCATATATATATATATATATATATATATATATATATATATATATATAAGAAATAAGGCTTCCTAATTTCAATTTCTCAACAACGACGCCAAAATGTTTAGTCAATTTGATGTCTCAAATTGTTATCATGAATTATTGACCGAGGTTAGTAATTTGATGAAGTGAGGTGCACTATATATGCTTAGGTAACCTTGTTCTCTTACTTCGTTGTGTATGTTTATGTTGTTTTGGGGATTTTGTATCTTATGTTTAAATTTGGTCTAAGAAATGAAATCTTTTAATGCTAGTGAATAGTCAAATCTAAATGAATTTTAATGATGAAAACTAATTCTTAAAGAAGAAAGAAAAGGAAATGTTTTTATTTAAAATAAAGAAATGGAATTACAAACTATTTTTAATGTAATATGAAATCTAAAAGAAGAAAGAAAAGGAAATTTTCATTAACTAATCTAAATTGCATAAAAATGAATCAAAATTTGAATGATGTTAGTAGGCTTGCAAAATATCTATGATAAATATTTAACTAGTTTAAAACAAAGCATTATTCTAGATCTAATTGCATTCAAATGAAAAGATGAAATCATTTCCTATCTTATCCATTGAAAGCTTCTAGTCTTATGAAAACATAGCACACTGCTAATTTACTTCTATCTTAACTTAATCTAATTCTATTCCGTGGATTGAAAGCATAAACCCTATTACCAAGAATTGAAATGACAGTGCTGAATTGACATTAAAAGCAAGTACAAAGCATGAAACTATGATTGCTGTGTGACCTAATACCCAAATCTGGTCCAATTGGAAAATGACATAGCCACTGTCTTGAGACGACTTAGCGAGCACAAGATTACACAGCTAATTGGAAATTTAATCTAAGAAAACATTCATGAAATTAATCTAAAAACAATAAGCAAATTAAACTATGAATTGACATGAAATTAACTATGAAAACAATGCGAATTTAACTATGAGTTGACAAGGACAAAAATAACGAATCAACAGGAAATGAAATAACGAAATTTAAACTACAAAACAACTAAAAACCTCCTTTCTGTGTAGGGGCCTCTGCAATAGAATGAGTCGAAAATATAATGGACTATGTGCGCATCAAAGGATCTGGAACTGGTCTTCTTATTATGAAAATAGAGTTTCAAAAGCGTATACCGAATTATCAAAATTAGGACTGTCTTCTAGTTTCAAAAGACTGGTATTTAAACATGTTTATGATTTAACTGTTTGAGGCGTTTCCGCTTACAGATAACAAATAGGACTGAAATTTAGAAGTATAGATAGAAGAAAATTTTTACTGGTTGTCTCTCGATTTGCTACGGTAGAGAAAATCGAAGGTATCTCATTCACAGATCACACTCCTTGACCGACTTTGACCATGAGCATAGGCACATTTTATTTTTGAATTCGAACAGGTGGATGGGATACAATCCATGTGTGGATCATTAAAGAGATACCCATGTGACCCATTCCATTATTTTCTTCTCAAAACCTATCAAACAATAATAGTATCTGCGGTTACAACGATTAGTTGTAGAATTGCACACATTATTTAGCTAGTTACATAAATTCATTCAAATAACAAGAAACATCATAATATAAAGTATATATCATAAAATTATTTCTTTGGTATGGAATATGTCAATTATCATTGTAGAATGGTTTCATTGGTGGGATGATTTCACTATACATGGCCAATAGTGTTATACTAAATTATTTCCTTTCCAATTATACATAAGTGAGATTTATGACAAATATATTTAGATTCAATTAATTACTTGTTTGTTTTATTTCCTTTGTTTATCACCTATGTTTCATTCCCTTCATATGACTGAATTTTTATCTGGTTCATTTTATTGGTTTCTTATTTATTTTATCCATAGTAATGTTTTCACATGGCTCTTAATCTAGCCCTCATTTCTTGTGTTATTTATTCTTTATAACAATGAGGTGTATAGGAAAATGGTGTATGAATGTTGGATTCTATAGTTTTCATACTCACTGACACATAATATGTTTCCCTAAGTATGAGTCATGACATTACTCCCCACCACCCCACCCCCCCTCCCCAAAAAAAAAAAAATTAACTACTTGAAAGGGAGCCTCATGGGTGTATATTGGTTTTGGTGAAACTCTCTTGCTCACATGTGACAACACTCTTAAACCTGCTCTCTAATTTCATTTTCACAAATATGCTAGCTCATGGCATGGTGTCTCAAATGAATTCCTCAACTCAAATGGAAAATAAGTGACTAATAGCTAAATATTGCATGCAAATAATTAGACAGTGTTGTGGTTATAAGCCTGATTATGGTTTTTTTACTTCATTAGTACTTTGTTAATATTTTATAGTCCTCAAGCTATTTTTTTGTCTTTTCATACCATCATTACACATAGTCTACTTTAAAAAGTGGGTATTTTCCCATCATCATGGTGTGTTACTGGAGGCTTCTTAGGGTAATATCCCATATCCACTCATACACAAAACTTTCCACTTTGTTTCCATCACCTCCACTCTATTCATGCAAAAGGATCATCCCCCCTTCATGCTTGATTCCTCAATGTCATCTATAAAAGGTTTATGTGTGAATTAAAGCATGAATAGATAAAATCTAAATAAATTTGGAAATGTTGAGATTTTCTAAAGAATATTTAAATGGGAAAAGGAGGTGAAGAATAATATCAAAGAAATAAATATTGAGCAAGGTGTTTTATAGGACACTTTGTCACATCTGGTCAATAGGCCTATAAACTGGATCAATCATCATTTGTGCACATGTTGTCATCATCCCTACATAAATTCCCTGGCACGACTTTTCCAAATAACTAAGTTTATGGGTCTAACTACTCCAAAAAAGTTCTTTGAAGACCCAGCGCACCTTGGCCCTTTATAGACATGTGTTCAGCAACAATTTTCTCCCAAGTTTGCACCAGTGCTAATCAGCAGCAACTTATCCCTTGATTGGGGTGCGTTGATTCTATAAATTTGGGAAAATTAAAAAGAATCCTGAAGCTTCCTCTTCCAGAAGCTTCTAGGATTTGTTCTAACCATTTACCTTGGATAAGAAACTTGAATCCTATATGATCCTATCTTGGATATTTCAGCTCTTATCCCTTGAGCTCATCCTCCCATCTTAAGTGGATCTCAAGCCTATATTGGTAAATGGATAATAATTCCTAAACCACCAAACTCTCCTATATATGTACTATCATCCACAACATCAGGGTTGGATTTTGGAGATTGATCATGCCCTCATGTCGCTGCCTTGAATCTAAGAGAGTCATCATCTTCATGCATTAGGGTGACATTGTGGTGTGCTTTGTGACAAGGACAAGTAGACTTGGGGATATATTTACAAGATCAACACGATATTTGGTTGTAAACTCTCTCCTATTTCTATTAATACAAAGAGTATATTGTTTTCCTATATGTGTTATGTTTTTTTTACATTCATATATTGCAATGCCTCGTCGATTCATGATTAGAGTGATTTAATTATGATACATAGGTGTTGTATATCCTTTTATTTTTTTGGTTGTATGTGTAGGTTATAATTATAGCAATCGTACCTAGGATTGGAGCTTACAAGCCAGGAGGGAAGTAAATATTGCGACAGATTCCAAGTAAGCCTCTTTCCATCTTTGAATTTCTCTAAGGGGAAATTTATGTTCTTTGTTTTTTTGTTGTTCTAGACCATTCCACTAGGTCTAGGGGAAATAATTTTTCCTGCAATCGTAAGTCATGTATAAAAAATTGGCGACTCCATTTGGAATAGTTTCTTTCCCTTAGTGGTTTCCTTAACCTTAATAGTTGTTTCACCTCTTGAATCGACCTTCATTGCCTCACTCAGACCTTTATTGACCCTAGGAAGACCTTTATCTAAGCTTGATTTTATTTTTTGTGTTTTAATTTGGCCACATTTGCATCAACACTCCCCCTGGTCTGGAGACAGAGCGTTGCGGCGTACCCTATCCTTCTATGCACCTGCCCTGCTGAGCAATGGTGCCCTTTTAACACCTGTGTTGATCCCTGTTTCATGAAAAAATCACTATTTTGTGTCTTTCTCTATGATTTTCTTTCTTCCAAATAGTCTTCCTTCTATCCCTCAGTGTGTTTTTGTCTCTTAAAAGCCTCCATTTTGTTTGGTTTTGGTTTTTGTATCCTTTGATAATAATTTGTTTGGATTTTTCTTTGTTATTTCCAATTAGGTAATTAGCAAAATTTTGCTTGATCATTGATTTCTTGATAGAATCGATATTATAGTCATCATTTTGTATAGTTTATTTTATCAATGATTTAGCAACCTTAGTTTTCATCTCATTTGAAAATTAAGTGGATCGAAAAGAAAAATCACATGCATTTTGAATTGCATTTATGGTTTTGTGTGTGAAATTGGAAATTGGAACAGTTGCATTAGGGGAATTAGTTTAAAAAATTTTGTTTGTTGCATCTTGTACGTTGCATTACTCTTTTTTCTCTTCCCTCCAATAAATCGATTTTCACTAAAAATAAAATTTCATTTTATCATGCTAGATTGCATCTTTAGGATATTCAGGTGAAATTCGTGGTAAGCCTTGAAAACTAAAACATAATTCAATATAAAATTTAAAATTTATTGAATAAATCTTAAGGATAATTTGAAACATTAATGCAAAACATTTTGAGGTCTAGGCTAAAGACCTGTTCCAGTGTCTTTAAACATAGGAGTTGTCATTTTTTTCCAGTGTTTCATTTCGGGGGTGATATCATGTTCCACATACGTAAGTGTATCGGACTGTTCTCTACGTACCTTCAAGTATATTAGATGGTGCTCCACGCATGAAAATTATATGGGAACTCTCTCATCATATGATAATGCATTAGACAGCACTACCACAGACTACACTGCAACATATCGTCGAGTATATTTTGGAATTCCGCCCTAGGTTTTTATCCTCACATTTGGTAACTAAGTCAGTCGCCTTGTATATTGTGATACACTAAACACATCATTCAGGGATATTTCATGCCTGTACATAAATCGTTGATTCTCCAAGGTGGTATATTGTGATTCACAGTTGCTTGGTAAACCCTTTTTCCTAGATTGCCCTTTTTTGTTTATTTTTTTTCGTTAGCTTTTAAATTTATTAAACCAACGTGGAAGAATAACCCCCTTAACCCCATCGTTCGTGTAGGATTCAATATTGCCTCATTTTCCACCTAAGGAAACTCTTGGAAATCATCATAAGAATAAAAAGTCACAGACTACCGAATCTAGAGTTTCAAGAGCTACTACTTCTGGTCCTCCACCTGAAATAGATCAACCAGAATCATCTTTTCCTATGAGTATTGAACCCAAAATTACTTCTTCATTTTTTGGAGAGTCCAACACAGTCAAAACAGAAGCACCTAAGACTTTATTACTTGAGGTTATTGAACCTGACTATGTTGAATCATCGACAATGCAACCTGAGGTTATACAATTTGAGGCACCTCAGTTACCTCCTTTTGTCACTTCAATACCATCTTCTTCTCTTACTTTATCTCAAACCCAATCACAAACCATATATATTAGACCTAGCAGTGAACCCCTTCCACCTAGCCTTATGAGTATTGAAGAGATTCCTTGGGAAGAGACTCGACCCTCATCTCATATTAATTTGATAGCAACTCATCTTTACCAGTCCCATCCTTTTCTTTCTCATCATACTCCATCACAAGCTTGTTTGTATGATTATTTTCCTTGCAACTCACCATTGAATTTCTAGTGGAAATCTTCTTTGGGATAGTTAATCATGACTGAATCCACTATGGTTTCTCATCTTGTATCTTCTACTATGACCAAGACAACCGATGTTGCAAATTCATTTATGTTTGTAAAATCACTAGAGACACATTTATATGGTGGCCAGTATATACTACTTGGTTACCAATCATTGTCTGGTACCTTTTCTGGTGCAGCATCCAGTCTATGGACCTCTCCCATGTCATTTTTTCTAGAATACCTTATGGAACTTATTTGATGGGCACTACACAATATACTCTTCCTCCTCCGTCTCAACCAATAGTTGAGCAGCAATCTAATTCATATGTCAGTGGATATGGACACTTACAATAGCCCAGTTCATCTTATGTTGGGTACCCTCCTCCTGGGTGGTATTTTCCTTTGTCTTCCCCTCCTCTATCGGCAAGGAGGCAACCTAAAGGGGGGACATTTTTATCTCCTCATCAAATATCACAAGTTAGTGCTCAGCCTCATCATAGTTCTATGCATTCAGGAATAGTTGTTAATTCTTGGCAACCTATTATGCCTATACAACCTAGCCCGCCTGTGAATCAAGTTTAAATATCTCAACTTGTTCCATTTTCATCTCAAATTCTTATTTTTCAACCTATATATCAACCTATTCAAACTCAAGTTGATGTAAGCCAACCTTTACAAGTTACACATTTAACTCAACCTCTCCCACTGGTATTTGGGGCCTCTCAAACCCCACTTACCTAGCCTCTTCAAGGTCTTTTACCATCTTCACCAGTTGGATAGACTATTCCTCAAATACGGATAGGTCACCCTATATATGGTATGGCACAAATGCAAGACAACCAACCTTATGTTGGGATGATGCAAAACCCCACAGGAAAATTGTATCAATTGTATCAAGGAGTACCTTACCAAGGTAAGCTAATACCTTACCAAGGTTATAAAATGCCTTATCAAAGTCATAAAATTCAAACCCACTCATTTCAAACTTTACAAAGCTATCCTGGTGTTGGGAAACAAGGTTATGTGTCTTCTGGTTATCAGAATCCTCCCTATCTCGGAACACTTACCTATTACTAAAGCCATCCCATCTTACCCAAGATATCCTCCACCATACCTTAATAAGTAGTTTCCATTTGTAGCAACTCATTAATTTCCATATTTTACCAAGCTTACCAGCAATCCTATTTCCCATTATCCTTGGCCGATTATTCCGACAAAATATCCCAATGATATCCCTAAATTCAATGGAAATCTTGGAGAATACCCATCTACACATGTTATGACTTATCATTTGTGGTGTTCTTTGAACTCCCTCAATAATGACTCTATCCATTTAAGTATTTTCCAGCACACACTTAACGGTACGGCAGAAAAATGGTATATTGAACTACCATGAACTTTGTTTGATCATTTCAGCGCCTTAACTACCACATTCCTAACACATTTTCATTTACCCATTCGGTATGAAACTGGAACTGAACTTTTAACCAATTTCAAACAATATGATTCCACTCACATCTCTAACCATATTCATGAATGGAGACGACGTCGTCATTTTATTAAAAATTGTATTCCTTATGAGTTATTAGTTGAATGGTTTATTAAGTCTTGGTTACCATCCATAACAAAAGACGTCGTTAAGGGTGATGCCGTGACCAAATATTAGGTAATAGTTCATTCCCAGTATTTGGATCTTATTTATACCCAATCGGGCATTCTCTATGATAAAATACCAAATGCTTTGCAAACTTCCAATATTTTTCCTCAGTCTCCTAGTAAAGAATCACATGGCATCGATGGTGTGATTGGTTCTTCCAGCCAGCAGTCGGTGAGTAAACCATATGGCTTGACTCTCGTTGTGGCTGCCCAAAACCCTCCTTCCTCTACTCTTGTGGCTTCTACTTCCGAGATCAATTTCATTCAATCCTCTAAAGGATAATATCAGCAACCAAGAAGTAAGAATAAAGGAAAATGTAAAAAGAAGAAATATAATCCTCTGCAGGATTAAAAAAACTAATAATTCTTCTGAAGAGAAGAGGAAACCTCATTATCCATGATTGATTTATAATGAGGATCATTTCACTCGTGACTGTCCATGTCGGGTGGAAGTCAATAAGTTTTGTAATTCATTCATTGCACCCATTGTGCTGACAAATTTGTTTTTGAATAAGGAAACTAATATGGTTTCCTAGGATCTTGCTTCCTCTAGCTCGGTCTTGATTCTTTCCTCCACTAAGCTGAAAACTATTTCTATGGTAGCTACCAGGAATAAATACAACAGTAAAGTGAATCCCTTGAATAGTCAGGCTACTAATCAACCTGCTACTTTTACCACATCTCCATCAGATAATACTCCAAATGTGCTTCCTACTGAATTGACAATTAAGCCTATGAAAGGTGTTATCCATAAATATACACTCAACCTTCGCGCAAGCGTTGCTCATAATTATAACATAGTTGAGGATATCGCTCAGGATCCTTCAACTATTTCAACTCTTGAGGTGTTGCAAAATTTTCCCACCTAGAAAAAGGCTTTGCTTTCTGCAATTGGATGTATTGATCCCTCATATTCCAATCTTGTAGTTTTTAACCATGAGAATCATATGCCTCGACTTTCGGCGCAATTTTATTTTATGATTCAGGTTGTCATTCGCGGTAAGAATATCCATCATTCCATCGTGGACAAAGATGCTTCAACCTGTATCATGTCACTTTATTTCTAGAAGGTTATTGGTTCTCCCCCATTAAATCAATCACCTACCACTCTAAAATATTTTGACAAAAGATGCTTCAAACTTGTGGAATTTTGAACTCATTACAAGTAGAATTAGGTGGCAAGATGGTATTGGTAGAAGTAGAAGTTATCAATGGATCATTAGATTATTGTGTTGTATTGGGTCATATGTGGGTCTAGGCTATGGTTTTTATTATTTCGAAATATTTTAGAGTGTTGTGTCACCTCATAAGGGCGGCATAGTATCAATTGATCAGCTCACTTTCTTTGCCACCAATTCTCAATTTATTGGAAGCATTCCTCTTGTGGGAAAACCACCACATCCATATCAACATGTCGGGGTAGGATTTATAAAGGATTATTCCCTCATGAGAACCTTTTCTCTTCCTCCTCCTTCTCCCGACAATTTTAATATAGTTTCCTATGTCAACATGATATCTTCTTGTAATCGTCCATCTGATACTTGGCTAGTCCCACATGTATCTAATAGTGACACTTTTTGTGACTTCATGTTGCTCAACCCCATTGAGCTTGATTATGAAGCCATTTATTCGGCATGTGTGAAAAATTATACCCTCTCTTCTTCGATCAATTGGGTGTATCATTCCTTAGATTATGGAACATCCTTTGATCCCTTCTCTCATATATTCTCTATTGATGAGAAAATCATGTAAATCATGATGCCAAATGATGCGTCATGGGACGATCATCATCATCATTCCTCCTTTCCAAATTCCTTCGAGGATAATCTTAATTAAATCCACCGACCTAATATTTTTGAGATTTCTGTGAATTATGTATCCATCCATGGTATCGATTCTAAGAAGAACTTTTCAAATATTGAAGAGACTATTCCTCTCGATATTTCGATTAAACCGGGCATTGTCAAGAACTTGCATATCATTTCATATTGCTCTCATCATGAGATCAAGACTTATAAATCCCTTTTCCAGGATTTTAGAGACGTATTTTCCTGGTCTTATTAAGATATTCTAGGGATCGATCCAAACATCGATGTACATGAAATCAAGACATATCTCGATGCTAATCTAGTTCAACAGTGCCTCTATCTGGTCCATCCCAAGAACTTTGTTGCTATTAAAGTCGAGGTTGAAAATATTCTACGTGTTGGTTTCATCTACCCAGTACCTATAACTAATTTGGTTTCCAACATTGTTCTTGTCATGAAGAAACAGGGAACAATTTGTGTGTGTGCCGATTACCGGGACATTAATGGTGCTTGTCCTAAGGAAAATTATTTGACCTCGTTCATTGAAAATATTATTGAAGATTTTGTTGGTTGTGAAATATTTTCATTTATGGATGTATTTTCCAGCTATAGTCAGATAAAAATTCTCCCAACGAACTAACATAAAACAACATTTATTTGTCCATGGGGCACAATTGCATATCGAAAACTCCCTTTCGAATTGAAGAATTTTGGGGCTATGTTTCAGAGGGCAATGAATTATGCCTTCCACGACATCAAACACATTGTAAAACCATATTTGGATGATTTACCTGCTCACTTGAAGCATCAAGTTTATCATCTAATGCATCTTAGGGCTATCTTTTTATGTTGTCGACACTATAAGATTAGGCTCAACCCACAAAAGTGTGTGTTTTGTGTCAACTCCGATTGACTTATTGGTTTCATGTTTTTGAAACATGGAATTCATATTGACCTGTTGAAATTTCAAGCGATCTTAGATCTGCCTGCTCCTTCATCCCTTCTTCAGCTTCAACTACTCCAAGGGAAGGCTAAATTTCTACAGAGATTCGTTCCCAAGTATGCCGAATTTCCCAAAGGATTTACTTGCGTGTAAAGAAAGGGGTTCCCTTCCATTGGAATGACAAGACCCAAAAGGCATTTGATGCCTTGAAAGATGTTCTGATTCAGGAATCCTTGTTGTATCCCCCAGATTACCATTTTGATTACTACTTGTATCTCATTGTTGCATTTTTCACCATCGCTATGGTATTGGTCCAAGAGGACGATGTAGGGACTGAACATTGTATTTATTATTTCAGTCGGAACTTGAATGATACCAAGATAAAATACCCTCATGCAAAAAAGTTAGCTTTGGTTGTTGTCTAGGTTGTCTAAAGGTTTCACCACTATATCTTGCTTCGCAAGACTATGGTTGTTTCTGAATGAAACCTGATGACATACATTTTGTTACGCTAATTTTTGGGGGGGAATTACTCCAAATGGATTTTCATCCTCCAAGAGTTCGATTTAGAGTTTATCAAATCCAATTTGAAGAAATCCTTAGTCTTTGCTAAGCTAATATGTGATCTTCCCACCATCGATGTTGAAACAACGTCTAAAAATTATATTCGAGACGATTTTTTGTTCCTAATTGCGTCATCTAACCCCTGGTATGAAGACCTTATAATATATCTCCAATCCCAGAATTTCTAGTCCGATACCTCTCACTCTAACCAACGATGTATTCGATATCAAGCTAAACATTGTATTATAATTAGTGGCACCCTTTATCGTTGTGGTATGGATACGATTTTTTGTAAGTTCCTTACTCATGAGGAGGCCGAGAATGTCCTAAATGAATGTTGTGTTGGGGCATGTGGTGGACATATGTTTGGTTACACCACTGCACAAAATATTTTTTGTGTTGACTACTTTTGGCCTACTATGTTTCGCAGTACCATCCTCACGGTCAAAAAGTGTCATGCCTTCCAGATATATGATCGTAAAACTCGTGCTCCACCTACTCATTTGCACCATGTTATCATCATTGGACCTTTCATGAAATGGGGCATTGATTTCATGACATGTAAACCTCACTAGTTTGGGGGGCATACCTACATCATTGTGGCAGTAGACTATTTTACCAAGTGGGTCGAAGAAATGCCTACATATAATAATATCAACGAAACAACTTCTCTCTTCTTTTTTAATAATGTCATTGCGAGTTTTTGTGTACCACAGGCCGTAGTTACAGACCATGGGAAACATTTTCATAACCACATGATATTTGAACTAACTACCAAGTTGGGCCTCTCTCATGAGATTTCAAATCCCTATTTCCCTTAGGATAATGGGCAAGTTAAGACCATCAATAAAGTTTTGAAAACAATTCTTCAATGTATGATAGGGGTTCATAAATCGAACTAGAATTTGATACTTAATGTAGCCTTGTGGGCATATCGAACTTCTATTCATAATGCTACTAGGTTCACACCATTCCAAATGGTATATGGTTTGGAAGAGATTCTTCTGATTGAATGTGAAAATTTTTCTTTGAAACTTTCTATCAAGCTCCTTCCTACCACTTTTTCAAAAGAAGAGTACCTATTACATCTAACAAGATTAGATGAAACATGGAATGATGTCGCTATGGCTAATGAGGCCGATAAAAAATGTATCAAGGTGAAATACAAAAAGAATTTCAAGCCTCGTGTCTTCTCAGAAGGTGACCTTGTCTTGTTATATGATCAAGAGTCTAAAAAATTAGGATCAGTAAATCTCAAGAAAATGTGGCTAGTCCCATATATTTTTAAGTGTGTTCTTACTAAAGGGGCCTAATAGCTCGTTGATTTCGATTGAGTTCCATTTCCGCAGCCTAGAAATAGGTTGTACCTTAAAAAATACTATGGTTAAGTCATTTTTGCGTAGTTCACTATGTACATGATATATATAGGTTTTTTAGTTTTTTTGCAGTGTATTCCCTTTGGATTTTCCTACGGTTTTTTTTAATCCTATTTAGATTTGGTTTCCAGATGTTGGCATCCCTTCAACCATATGTTGGTTATGCTAATAGCGCTAGTCATAGTGTTCAGAACCTCTGAATGACAAGTTAGTGATTTTACAAGGGATTTCTATCGGTCTCTTTACAAATAATATAACTGAGTATAACACAGTGATCGAGATATTGGCTGATGTTATTTCTCATGGTATCTTTTGTATATTTATGAGACTTGACTCACAACTTGTAGTACTACAGTTTACTAATGTTTATTCAGTTAGAATTCCAACGATTCTTCTTACGTTCTTGAGGGTTCACCTTATGGAAAAATATTTTGATTATATTTAATATCAACACATTTCTAGGAGTCTAAACACATTTACAAATGCATTAGAAAATCATGTTTTATACAAACATTTGCGACGTAAATTAAATTCAATACACATCAAATACATTGAAAGAGCTAATAGAATGCATAAGATACACCAATTGGTATATATATATATATATATCAAAGTTTGGTTTTACAAAAATTTGTGGTCGGGACAAATGACCACATGGCCTGTCATATCAAAAATATATATGTAGTCAAAATATGGTTGTATATCTAGCCTCCTCATAGACTAATCATAATTATCATGATAGCTGGCAACTATGTGGGCCATCTTGCATAGAAGTCGGATGATACGACCAAGCACGCCAATAGTATGATGTTACAGTCTCATCGGGATCCAGCCGACCCTAATCTCGACTATGCCTTGAGTCAACCCCTCCATGTGACGCTCGACCTTTACAAAAGTCTCGACCACATTGAGATACTGTAGTACCTTGTGTCCTCTTGCAGAAACATGTACTCCTACTAGTGGCTGTTGTGGATCCCCTGCATGCTGAAGATAGGAGGAACCCACCGGTTAAATAGGACCAATGTCTCCATGTAAAAATAAATAGTTTAGTCTCAGATACATACAAAATACAAAAAAAAATGTAAACCTTAAAAACTCAAAAAATGATCAAACTTTTTTTCTTTACCTATGGCACCCCATCAATCACCATTAGGAAGCATGAGCTCTGGGTCTCCGTGAAATTCCATCCCTGCATATGGATAGCACTCAATCATAATAATTTTCATGCACAACCATCAGAATAAGACTGATGTGAAGTTCATATATGATGGACCTACATGTATGGGCATGAGATCTTCCCACCTCCTCATCTTCGAGACTCTCGGATATGTGGGCTCAAGTGAGATATGTTTTGGTCGAAGCAATAGAATCCACCCCAAGAAAAATGAAATCAAAATTGAACCATACCCAAATTTCTTCAACCATCCATCCTTTTCCTTGGTAATTTTTTCTTCATATTTTTCAGTACTCCCTCACTCCAGTTGAATACCACTGGCTCTATACATTCTAGAACATACTACATATGAGATATGTTGGCTAAAATCAAGATAGAACTACCATCCAATATATAAATAATTAATAGGATCGTCCTCAAAGGTAAACAAAACCATAGCAATCAAGAGGAAGATGAGGTCTCCTACATGGAAGTGACGGCACTCAAAATGATTCACCAGATTGGTCGCAATAAACTACAGAACCTCAGGGGGAAAAAGCGCTCAGAACTCACTCACAAAGAGGTAAAATGTAAAATGGTAAAAATAAATTAATTTTTTCCAATTTTATGGTCATTTTTATTATTATTTTATTAATAATTTAATGTTTTGACTTAAACATGACCTAATTTTATATTGAATCCGGTATTTTTAATATTTTGGTGATGTTCTGAGCAGGATAATAGTTGTTTAACAGATTTGATGATATCTAGAGTGAAACATATAATTTTTATCGGAGAGCATACTTAAATCACTTTTTCGGGCTCTGTAAACTCACGAAAAAGGAACCCCCCTAGAATCCTCTTTCATCTCTTTTCGGACTCCCTAAACATGAAAATATTTTCAAGAACTTGTCTTTTCGAACCCATTCAATTAAATGAAAAGACATATACTCAGTATAAGTTTAACCCTTTTCCATACTGAGATAGACTACTTACAAAAAAGGAATACCTTAGTCAAACATGGCTAAGAGGTCTCCCGAGTATCATTTTCTACCTTTTCAAAATCAAGAGACTATTTACAAAAAGTAAACTTTCGAGTTTTCATTTTCACCTCTTTTTAAAAGTATATAAACATGAAAAAGGAGTCGAGTTACACCTTCGTTGGACTCGTAAAAACATCAAAAAACTATGGAATCGTCAAACATGATGGGACCGAACCACTCCTTCTCAAGGTTTGTTAAAAATACTCATAGGGATTCATCCAGAGGATGAACTTACAGATCAAGCATATGTTATCCTCCTCAAGCTTGTTAAAAAATAGAGAGGTACTGACCAGAAATGGTTGGGGAAATGAAGAAAACATGGTATTATACCTATTAATGGCAGCAAGTCTCTCTTGAGCGTGACACTCCTCCACTTCATCTTTGTGGTTGTTGGGTTGGGAAATGTGTTTCTTTTGGTTCATCACACCATATAAAACCCTTCGCTTTCTGTTTTGAGTCAATGTTTCCAACTTCGTTCAATGTAATTGATATTTTCAAGAGAAGTAATACAGTTGAACTCTGATATGATACTCTTAAGCCTTCATTATATTTCTATCGTTCCTGAGCCAGTTCCACATCACCATCATTTTGTCTCAAATCATGATACTTGTTTCATGTGATTAATGGGGGACACATTATGGCCCTCCTATGAAGAGTGGCTTCTTGTTGACATAAGCTCATTATCCAGGAATTTGACTTAAAAACTTTCCCTTTGGTACCTTGGAGCTTGCATACATAAATGGTAGGTTTCCTCTATCTCAATGACAGGTCTTCATCATTGGCCTTCGACCAAAAAATTATGTGTGGTGTTTGACTTCAACTCATCTATTCACACTATGCTGATTGTATTGTTGTACCTTGAGAGCCATTAACATCATCGATGGTTTCTATCACATTTGTTAATGGCTTACATCATTGACTGGTGATCATATGGTGTTTGTCATATTCGACTCCAACTCCTTTATTCACATGTTTAGACTCATACATTAGGCAATCAATAGAACAAGATAGAAGATCGTGAATCTAGTACCATCCATCTGGACAGGGTTTTCCAAATTACTTCAAAATTAAAAAGTATGATGGCTATGATCATAAATACATTCATCCAAGCATGGGTCCACTCTATATAATTAGTGGAATGATTTCTTAATCATTTTACATGTAATGTTAGCTTATGTGTTGAGCATGGGTATGCCTCCCTCAGCAGAGATATCATAATGAAAATGTTTTGTAACAGATGATGATCTTGACCAGTTGTTCCTGATATGAACTTGTCACAAGTTAAAGCACTTCAATGATCAACTATCGTTTATGACTTTGCACTTTAGGGGGGAATCTGTTATAGGAAATTTTGTAGCCTCTGGTCAATAGGCCTTCAAACCAGATTGATCATCCTCTATGTACATGTTTTCATCATCCCTACATAAATCCCTAAGCATGAACTTTCAAAATAACTGATTTTATGGTCATAACTACTCCAAAATAGTGCTTTTAATCCCTAGTGCACCCTGTCCCTTCAGATACCTGCGTTCAGCAGCAAGTTTCTCCCTCTTTCCCCAGCACTGATCAACAATATCTTATCCCTTTATGGGGGTGCATTGATTCTAGAAATTTGGGAAAATTAAAAACAAACTCTAAGCTTCCTCTTCCAAAGGATTCCAAGGGTTGTTCTAACCATTTACCTTGGATAAGAAACTTGAATCCTATATGATCCTACCTTGGATATTTCACCTCTTATCCCTTGAGCTCATGCTCCCATATTAAGTGGATTTCAAGCCTAGATTATTAAATGGATAAGAATTCCTAAACTACCATACCCTCCTATATATGTACTGTCATCCACAACATCAGGGTTGGATTTTGGAGATTGATCACGCCCTCATGTCATTTCCTTCAATCTAAGAGATTCATCATCTTCATCCATTAGGGTGACATTTAGGTGTGATTTGTGACAAGAAAGGACAAGTCAACTTGGGGAGATCTCTACAAGATCAACACTATATTTGGTTGTAAAATCTCTCCTATTTCTATTAATACAAAGAGTATATTGTTTTCCTATATGTGATATGTTATGTTTACATTCATATATTTCAATGCCTCACTGAATCATTCAATAATGTGACTAAATTATGCTACGTAGATATTGTAGATCCATGGATTGTTTTGGCTGTATGTGCATGTTCTAATTATAGAAATCAAATTGGAGCTTACAAGCTGGGAAGAAAGTAAATCTTGTGACATATTCCAAGTAGGCCTATTTCCATATTTAAATTTATCTAAGGGAAACTCTATGTTCTTTGATTTCTATTGTTCAAGACCATTCCACTAGGTCTAGGGGAAATAATTTTTTCTGCAATCGTAAATCTTATATAACAAGGTGTCATATCATCATGTGGCTCACCCCTAGTTCATGTATTGTTTATAAAACATCAAAATAAAATGAACATGTTCAATGAATCAAACACCATATTAATTATGGGGTATATTAAATGATGTTAAGGAATGGTTCCTCAATACTTTATGCTCCCTTTTGAAAATTATATTGATAAAATCCTCGATAAAAGCTAGACATAAATGAAAGATCTAACTCTCTTAATGGTTTGATGATACTGTCATGAAGGTTTTTCCCTTTCATTCCCTACCATAAGCTCCCACCTAGCAAAGTTAAGCCTCATGGGAAACACACTTTGTCTTGGGTTGTGATGTGTAAAGGTTTATGACTGTGTGTCATGGTGAACTTATACATTAAACAAATTAATTTTGATTATGATATGTTATGAATAATTGTTGGGGTTTTCATCATTTAATAATCTTGAGGGGTTCTTGATAACCATTTCAATTAAAGATATCAATGAATAATTGCACAAATATTTCCACATCAACGAGTTCCTTAGATACTTCAAATCCAATCAATGGAAAGAATTAAAGAATATCATGTGTATAAATTATATAAATGATGTGCTATACATCCAAGATTCTCCTGATCACACACTATTTGACTTCATGCATAATATAGAATCTCTTCTACTATTGATCATTACTTGCGGAAATTAAATCAATTGCATGCACACATTGAAACCATAAAAATTCACACATATGAACACAGTGTTTTAACGGGAAAGCCTTAAGCTAAAAACCCCAACTATATGTATATAATATATGTCATAGAGATCATGTAACAATCCTCATACAAAGCTGATCATGTCAAGCTCTCAGTACAATACAATCGCTACACACTAATCAGGCCCGATCTAGCAAATCCATGCATCGATCTCTGCCACCTGCTAGCCTGCCTCTACTGTGCAATACCTACTTAATATTGGCTCTGAATGAACTCGAATTGGTCTAGCCTTGCTCACGCAATCCTCATTGGCATATCCAATCACTGGGTGTTGCAAATCATGCAACACTATAGTCACAACTGATAGTCAACCTGCTCTTTCACCTACCTCTCCACTGGTCTCCACTGAAACTGTCCATGCACTGTAGTTAACTGATGTATTCTTTAGTTGATTAATGATTTAATATTTAGTGAATTAATTAATAATTAATTCACACCACTCTCACTAGTGTATCAATCAGTTAGACTAGATACAACTAGCTCAACTGTGTCTAACTGAGTTAAACTAAACACAACTCCACCAACTACCTCAATAACTCCACCAAACTCTGTCACATGAGTTCTAACTGAAATCTCCATGCAATAGCTCCACTTAACCCTCAAGAATAGTGTAATTCCTTCTATCAGCTCCTGTGCCACATCTGTGCACTTAACTGAAGTGCTCCAAGAGAATAAGATAATGTTTATAGTCCAAATATTATTAAGAGCTAATAATATTCGACATATCTATTTTTAGACTGGCAATCTAAAAAAATAGATTCCGCCCAATATGTCTAAAAATAGAAGTCCATCTATTTTTCCAACTTGACCAACCATCCACAAATAGCATCCTGCAGCTCATAGAATATGATCGACATGTCTAAAAATAGACTTGCGCCAAAAATAGCCTGCGGGCCCACTTAGTGAAGGCGACTCTTTTCACTAAGCTCATCATCTTGTTGCAATCTCAACATCATGAAGTTTAAACGTTGTCCTAGTTTCTAGTTTCACATGAAGTATTTTAATCCAAGATTGAAGGAAAAGGGACTTCAACTCATGGTTTGTAATGTAACTCTTATTCAAAGTGAAATTATCATTTTTTATTTGTAAAACCCCCTTGATGACCATTCTAAGGGTGGTAATTTTGAGTTATATTTGAGTTATGGTATGGACTTCATTGGCCCAAGATTTGTAATGTAACTCTTATTCAAGGGAATTTATCATTGTTTATTTGTAATACCCCATTGATGACCATTCCCAGGGTGGTAATATTGAGTTGCATTTTACTCATGGCCTTTGAGCATTGATGGTTTCAAAGTTTCCCATTGTAATGAATTATGATTACAATAAAATCCTTAATTTATATAAGGAACAAATATTCCCATTTGCAAAAGGGGGTTGGGTTGGGAGGATTTGGGCTAATAATGAATATCGTGTTTGATACTATTGATTTCATTGCTGATTTTTTGGTGGTTATTATCATTTTTTTAAGGGTTGAAATAAATTATATGTTGTTTTTTTTTTATCGAGGACAGAGCTACTCAATGACCCAAGAAGTACACTAGCTTCACGAGAGGTACAATCCATGTTGTGGTATTTCCATAGCTTTTACTTTACCATACGATATAAGAAGGTTCTATATTTATATCTAATGTCTTTGAATTGGCCCTCTTGTATTTCCCTTTCTCTGAGTTCACCTCTTTGCACTTGGGTGTGACCCTGACTAAGACCACCTCCCAACCTAATCTCAATATCCTTTCCTCTCTCCCTATATGGAACTTGACAAGTAATCCCCATGGTACCTACAACACCATTACAATTTTGAGCTCAAAAGAACCATTCAGATCCCTGTTATTCATGAACCCATATCCTAGGCATTGATCTTCTTTTTCCCAATGTACAATTCACAAAAACCAAGAAAAAACCAAAGATTTTCCTTCAATATTTAGATTTTTTTTCATGATTAATTATGATGAATGTTTGATTTATTTTTTACCCACATTTAAACCAAAAATAAATAAAAATTAAGAGAAAGCATTGTCTTCGAAGTCTTATGTCTTGTTTCTGTATTTTCTCTCTTTATTTCTATTTTGTTGCTTGAAATAACATAGGGCTTGTCTCTTCCAAAGGAGCATTATCATCGCCCTCACTTCCTAATGATATAGTTATCCCTTCCTCTTGATCCTTGTAATTGGATCAATAAATTCTAAACCCTAGGTTCATTGATATCATCATTTGAAGTTTGGATCTAAGTCTCGTTTGACTAACCTGGAGCTCCTTTGACAAAAATGTTATGGTTGGGTTGCTTAAAAGTGCATGTTGCAAATTACCTTTGATTATCCTTTGGATTCATTGATATTGATTGATTATTGACCCTGCTACTTATTATTAATTAGTGTTTCAAGAGATCATGAAATCATAAGCATTAAAGCCCCACCTTTGATCATTAATGGATACTTACTAAGATAGATTTTGTCTATTTGCTAATTGTTTTCATTATAATATAAATATCCTAATTTAATAGGCCCATGTATCTCACCTTAGCATTGATACACCTCTCCAAAACCATATTAAAGGTCAGGTCAATGTTCCCTTAATACTTCATTTTCACCTCAGACGAGCACATACGTGTGAAGGAATTATCTCATACTAACTAGGGTCAAGTTCAACTCACAATCTTGGGGTCATACTCTTTCATTCAACATAATACTTCTCCAAAGTCTTATCTCAATTCACTCATCCACCCTTAGTTCAAATCCATTTTTCACCCCCTTATCTTCACCTTGTCTCTAATTAACCTTTCCATGCTAGTGTACAATATTGGTGTGTTCCCTCCATATTTTGACCCTTTGATCATTATTTTACTCTAGTGTAAAGGAATTCGTCAAGGTTCAAAACCATAACACTATATTGGCACATCCTCTCTTACTATCCAGGTAGAAATATTATTAGAGTTCAAAACCCTATCTCAATATAATGTGGTTACACGTCGTCGACATCCATTATATACAAATTTTACGCATTCCAAATGACCATTACAAAATAGATAAGAGTTGGAAGATCACCATGGGCATACCCAATGGCACCATGCAGTGATTTCGATGGTCAATGCAAGTCATATAGACATAATACCAAAAAAAAATGTGCATAATATTATAAGGTGAATTATGTCATGCAAATATTGATGTGGTTGATATCATAACCACTACTTTCCAATCCTATATTTTTTTTTAGAATGATTTCCCAAGTGGTCGATTATTTTGTTATATCCTCATGATGTGAAGATGGTATTTTTCATAAAGTAATCACAAGGTACTCTCTCACTACATGGTTCAAAATCATATGAATGATGCCCCAACCAATGCTTGCACTTGGTAAGTCAACTCAGGCCACTTTTCTCTCATGTGGAGATTGGTTCCCAATTGAACTGTTTTTTAAAAATGCAATTAATAACCAAACAATGAAAAATAATATTAAAATATATATAAATTTATTGAAAATAAAAAATAATTAAAAAATAGAAATGTATACAAATTCAGTTTAATCATTAAATCAATAAGAAATCATTTATTATTTTTGGTAACCCAAAGGAATCAACGATTGTGTCAGTCTTCATTCTAGTTGCTACCACTATACCTCTGGGGGCCTACGACCTATCCTTCTCTTTGTAGACTAGGTCACGGTCGAGGAATTGAACCTTTGATCTCTTAGTTTTCACATATTCACATCACTTCAATCACCAATTGAGTTGTTCCCTGAGATGAGAAGAAATAATATTTTAACTTTTAGAGAAAGAAATGGTATAAATTAAGGTTTAATAGTAAATTTTAAAAAAAATTATGATAAAAATTATTTAAATGAATGAAAAAATATAAAAAAATTCAATAAATGAAAAGGATTGTAGAACAACTTAAAATAAAAATATTAATAGTTGCAATGCAACATAGTCCCTTCCTATACCACTAATTAATTTATCAAGGTTGTGGGGAGTGCAGAAGAAGCACAATGAAAGCTTTCTCCACACTTTGACATTCCTTGTACTGACATATCGCTCAAAGCAATGCCTAATAGAATTTGTAAGACGGTGAACTTTCTCTTAATCAAATAATTAGTGTGGAAGTTTATCTGATTAATACATATCGCTATTACATGGGCCAAACGCAAGCAGCTATCCATATCATATCTACACGTTGAACCATATACCGATAGAACCAAGGATTACCTATAAATATTAGTGTTTATAACATATTAAATCATGTAATATTTGTAATGATAAAAATCATGTAGTACCAGAACATGCAAGAAAGTAAAAGTGTGCAAGGAAACTGTATATGGGAAATCTATGTCGAAACAAAACAACGATGGATACTGACTTGGTGCAAATGATTTTTCAATTAGAATTAAAAAATTAATTCTTAGAAGTACTATTGAATAAATTCACATTCAAACCATTTCTCAAGTGCTGAATAGCATTCACTCTCACACATTGTGTAATGATTACTGGTTGTAAACACATACCTGTCAATATTATAAAATAGTATTTTTGGCATTTATTCAGAAAATCCACATGTAATCAACACATCATTTGAGTGCTTAATAGAATTTACTATTTGTAAACAAGTCAATAATATGCACAGGTCTCTGCATCCAGTGACCGTCATAGCAAATTGAAATGATATGTGTATCTCCTTTGCACAAATATTTTGATTCGCACATTCCTTCCACACAATGGAAGCTTCCTCCTCACCTTCACACTCTGCATAGAGAAATTACATTGTTTGATTACTTAATAGTATTTAATCTTATGCATTTTCTAATGATTATTTGTTGTAAACATATCAAGAAGATCATATTTATCGATATTGTAAAATAGTTTTTTTAGAATTTATTCGGTGAATCGTGGTGTAATCATCACATCGTTCAAGTGCTTAGTGGAATTGACTACTTGTAAAAAACTCCAGAAGATGCATATGGTTCTGCATCCATCATTTTTTATAGAATATTGAAACAATATTCTTTTCACACTTCTTCAGTACATTGTTTCGTTTGTCAACAAAGTTTTGGCGAAATATTACATAGATTCAATTAACCTATTGTGGCATGCAGGACATGTAATCAGGACATCCTTCAATTGCTTAGTAACATATTAAAATAATAATTAAGGCTTAATCCTACAATGAACCAAAGGTACCTTCCTAGCTAACATAAACATTTATTTGGTGATTTGATGCGCAACGAGGACATCGTTCCAATGCTTAATAACATTAATTCATTGTGTAATGGTTATTGTTAACAAATCAAGAATATCATATCCATCTATATTATAAAATAGTATTTTAGGCATTTATTCAGTGAATCCACCTCCAACTAGTATTCATTCTAGCATATTAGAAGGATGTGCGGAAGAACGATATGTGTGACAGAGCCTTTGTTCCCTCTTTTTTTTACAGATCTGCATAAGCTAGCACTTTGTGCATATAAATTTCCCTCAGTGCCAATTAGTGGATATTAAAAAATAAATCAAGCCTTAATCAGCTATGATTAATACATATCTTTTCAGATCTTAATGGCAAGTAGTATTGAAATCATAAGCATTTTTAGCAGAGTAATGGTAAAATAATTATATATTTAGAGCCTATGTGAATTCAAGACTATTGAATTTTGATATTGGTTCTTGTTTATTTGTGTTACAGAGTTGTTGAATTTTTATGTTGTTTATGGTAAGAATAAATTGTAACAGGTTCCTCTCGTCTGAAGGTTGTCCATATCATAATGAACAAGGGAATGCAACTAAATAAAAAATGGACCATTGTTCAAAATATACAAATTAAATGGAGGATGAGTTTTAAGCATTCTTGTTTCATCATTGCAGAAAGTAGCATGGCACAATATAGATCACCCAGTAAACCCATAATATTTACGATATCAAGGGCCAAAGTTCAGTACATAGGAAGGAATGAATCATCAAGTCCAATTGACATTTCTGAGAAACTCATAGCTTATAGATGCACTCTTTATGGAAATATTTTTCATAGTATTATTTGTCTTCTCTGCTCAGTTATCGTCTTGTTATGAATGAGGACAATTAAGAAGCTAAGAGACCTCTATAATGCAATACAAAAAGAGGAATTTGTTTCTAATTGTAGGTTTTTCAATTCTCAAATATAGTATCCATTAAAGATAAGAAATTAAAGAATGGGGTGACAACAACTCGAATATTTTTTGTGAAAAATATGTAAGTATGTGTAAACGACTCAGTGTGAGATTTGTGTTTAGCTAGGTTATGTACATATGAAGAGAGATTTTGGAAACAATGTAACCATGATCATTGCTTCAGAAATACTGCCTTAGAAATCATGCGGGTTATATTTATTTTCTATATCAGTTACTTAGACAGAATCACATTGAATATAGTAATAAAGCATCAACTGTTATTTTTCAAAATTTCATGAATTATGGGCTTTGCTTTGATTGCATGTAATCTAGTTACTGCTTAGTAATTTTCCTATTTGTATTTTTATCAATATTGCCAAATTTCTTTTAGCATCACAATTGTTTCCATGACTATTAAAAGAAAATCAGCTTGCAGATTATGTAGATTTATCGTGCATATTCAGACTTAGAAAATAGAAAAACGATCAAAACAAGTTTGGTTATGTTATTTGATTTTAGTGAATTGGAAGGAATGTTGAAAGCGCAAACAAATGCATAAATAGTTTTTAAAATATCATTATTTTCAAATCTTAAATCAATTTATTTAATTAAATAAATAAATAGTTTGATAAATTGTAATACTAAACTTTGTGAAAACACCCAAACATCTAAATGATATGTAAGGCATTCTGTAGTCCGCAAATTGCAATGTTTTTCATATCCATTTCATTATTAAAATAATGTGACAACAATTATAGAAGAAGATATTGCAGGGGATATAGTGAAAGGAGCAAAAAAATAGGCAAGAAACAAATAAATATGTAAAAGTATTCATTGAGAAGAGTGTGCATATGCAAAAGAAGCTTTGATTGTGTAGAGGAATATTTCATTGTGGACACAATTTTTTTATTATGTAGAGTGCATACATGCGTGAGTGGGGAGGTACAAAAGAAACTAATATATAATATTACTTAGCCTTTTCTCAATATGTATTTCCAAGATTCACATAATGTATAAATCCACACCTTTGCTCTTCCCACAATGTATCAATGGTAGAACTAGCGAGAGATAATATGCAAATCTTAATATTCTATTATAATTCTAAGACAGATTGTTAGCCAGCCACATGTGCAGAGTGTTAAGATGCATAGGCTCCATTCATTGTACATAGTGTGGGGGTGTGGAGGTGGGAATTACAATAGATGGTGAAAACGATTGTTGAAACAAATCATTCTCGAACAACGACAAAACATGGACCCCGCATTACTTTAATCAATTAATCTCTTACTTCTACGCTCTGCAAATTGAAAATGTAAGGTATAACAATTTCATTATTATTCATTAAGATTTGAAAATATATATATTAATCATAGGATTCAACATTAATTAACTTTTAAATATCCACTAATCATCACTACGGAAAATTGATATGTGTGATGTGGAGGTGCCATTCATTCTACACAATGTGGAAGTGTGATGGAAAGAATAACAACAAATGGGGGAAATGATTGTTGAAACGAAGCATTCTTGAATAAATAAATAAAAAGTGCGTACCCCACATTACTTATTCAATTAATCTTGCATATTTGCATTCTGCAAATTGTAATGTGAGGCATAACCATTTAATTATTATCCATTAAGATCTGAAAAGATATTTTTTAATCATATGATTAAGCATTAATTAACTTTTTAATATCCTCTAATCGGCACAGCGGAAAGTTGATATTTGTATAGGAGTAATGTATACCAAAGTGTAAAAAGGATAGAACAAAGGTTTTGTAGCTCATATCACTCTTCCGCACATCCTTCCAATCCAATATAAAAAATATTGGCTGCAGATCCATGTATATATATGCATTCATTGAATAAATACCTAAAATATTAGTTTATAATATCGATGGATTTTTAAAAAATAAGTTATCATTATACAAGGCACTAGAGTAAATGTTATTAAGCATTGAAACGATCTCTTGATTATGCGTCGATTCACCGAATAAATGCTTACATTAATTGGAAAGGGAAATAGATAAATACGCATATTAAATTAGGAAAATAATTTAAAATCATGGAAATATTTTTTGGTTTATGGAAATATGGGGAAAATAATCTTTTACACCTGGAGCAGGGCAATGGCTAAATCAATGGCGATATATATTGACGTAGGGTATAGCAAACAAATAAAAGAGAGGTATATAGATACATGTTACCCATGAGAATTAAATGTTATTTATTCAGAAAGTCTGATAATATGTTATTTTTTTGTTTCCAAAATCAATAACGAGGTAAGGTGGAACGCTTCTATCCTCTCGTTTCATTTGATCACTGTTGTTGTATTTTGCTTCTTGGGGGTTCTGTAACTTTTCTTTTATAGTTGGGACTATTAATTTACATATTTTCTTTTGGGAGTACATTCTCGTACATTGAAATGAAAATTTAGGTGGGATTTTTTTGTTCTCAGCTAAGTTGATGTTTAGTTTAACGTAAAAGATTTTGTTAGTTTAGTTCATCTGTAACATTTTTGTATTTGAGTCTTTTTTTGTTTTCTGATGAAATATAATATGCCACATGAATGAGGAAAATTAATTCATGGAGTTGGTGAACAAGAAGAGTCAAGCCAACTTCACCTAGAGAGCATAGGACAGGGGGAAGTTATAGATCCCAACCCTATAAATAGACATGATTTTAATGACCCTACATCTGATCAACAAAACATTGGTAATGACCTTGCATATCTTAAGATGCTTCTGGAATAGCTCCTAAGAGACAGACATGATGACCAGAATATGATCATCTCATTCATGAATGATCTCCAAAGTAACCAGAGGTAGATGCAGGACAGATTAGAAAATTTGTAAAAGGGTCAGGGGCGTTGACATGAAAAACTAGATCACTTTGAAGCCAAATTGGCTCACATGGAGAAACATGTGAAGAAAAATTGGCTCACATGGAGAAAAATTAACCAAGTTCAGGACCAGATAATCTTATTCGATAACTACCCCTCATAGTTAATTTTTTTTTGTTGTGTATTGATCCTGAAAGTTTTCTAGATCTAAGTTTATTTTCCTTTTTTCACACTAAAGCAATTTTTGCAATTTGTAATGTATTTTTGTTAATTAGCTATTGGCTAATAAATCTTGTAAGGGTGAGGTAGGTAAGATTTTTTCAAGTTTTTCTTGATAGTGTATATTTATTTTTGCATAAACTAATACTTAGTTCCATTTACACATTCTTCTAACATTGTCAATTGTTTGAGGTTTCCCTTTTCCTACTATGGCATCCACGTACTCTCTTTTCTTTATTTTCATTTATTTTTATTTAAAATTTGATGGGATTATTGTTTTGTTTCTTTAGGACGAGGTATGAAATCCTCGTGTGTTAGAAATCATTTTAGGTCTTTAATATTTTATGCTTTGCACTTTATTGATCTTCAGTGATTGCTTGGATGCATTAAAAATATTTTTATTTAGCATATTGCACAACACCATGATCGAATGTAGAGTGTTGTATTGGGGTTCGGCAAGAGATCCCTACCTTTTGGAAAATTTAAATGAATGATAAAATGCAAGAATAAATTGATAAATAGATTTTTAAAACATGATTATTTCGCTATCTTAAATCAATTTATTTAGTTAAACAAATAAATAGTTTGATCAATTGTATTATTAAATTTTGGGAAAAAATCCAAAACACCTAAACGATATATGCAAAGTGCAAAGCAGATCTTTATTCTAATTCCTCCACACTCTTGCACGCCGGCATTCCGCAAATTTCAATATGAAGCATAATTGTTTCATTATTAAAATAATAATCATAATTGCAAAATAAGTCGGTGAAGATAAATAAATTGCTAGATTTGTTTTACCAATAAAAATGTTGTTGCGGAACAACTAAAACATTGTGTAGTGTATGGAGGGGGAATATGTACAGAGCGTAGGATGTTGACTAATCTTATGTGACATATCATAGAAACATTAATGTGGAACGGGAAAATATATGTGTCAAATACTGTGAAAGTTGATGTTTTACAATGTCCAGAAAAAGTGCGCACAGGGAGATCCTGTGCGAAGTTATTGATTTGGTCGAATCAATATTCTTCCACTCATATCCCTCTTGTGCATATTTTTTGAATTTTTTAGAATGAATACTAGCTACGAAGCCTGATGAATAAGTGAATATTGCATAATGTTTTCGAGTAAATGTTATTAAGCATTCGAATGATGTCCTGTTTCTGCCAAAAACCGCTAAATAATTCATTAATATGTAAGTTGCGGGAATGTTTGCAAAGGCACGAAACATTTTCAAACAAAATTTGTAATGTTCCAAATTTTAGCTTCCAAGCTAAATGGAACATTAGAGTTAGCAACAGCTATAGTCGGAAAATAAATGGGTAGAAAAGCCCATAAGTCTCATAAGGAGGAATAAAATACTCTTATTGTGAAAGGGGACACTCTTTCAAGCCAAATAAAATACCTCCATGTGTGAACAAGGTTAAATTGAAGCTGCTTTGACTAAGTCAACAGCGCAGTTTTAGTGGAGGAGGAATCCTAGGTTGGATAAAGCAATTTTGGAGGGAAATGTAACTTGGGTTAGAAGTAACCTAAGTGAGTGGGGCCAAGGGCAAGCAAACTCACTTATGATATAAGGAAGAGGATGGCAGCATTGTTCATCATTTTGTAGATTATTCTCATTCTTGGCTGCCAGGAATTGTTGATGCTTGCTGCTTAGCAAGTTGCAGTGTTGTTTAGCATTGGGTGTTCCCGGGCGGGAATCCCACATCTTTCCTTTGAGTAGCTCATTGGGAGATTTTGTATTCATCATTCCACATCAGGTTTTCAGGCCAATCTTCAGCCATCTACATCATAAAATCTTTTCCGGAGATTGTGTAGTGTTGCTGGGTGCAGCAGTGGAAGGGATTGGAATCCCAGCTTCTGAGCTAGTTTCTCTTTGGAGGAAGGTTTCCTTCACTTGAGAGATATTTTTGTAGAGCTCCAGGACTTAATTCAGATCTGTGGTATCATACCACACATTTCCCAGACCCTCCCAGTGTTGTTTCTGCTAGGGAGTGCGTTATTTTGATGGCAGAGTTCATTGCATGATTTGGTGGCTCTATTGCAGTGTTTCCTTGTGATTGAGAGGTTCATCCTTTCATGGGAGGAAGCCCTTGAGGTATATACATAATATCAGACTTATTTCAACCATCTACACTCATGTACTTCAGTGTTGCAGTGGTTATTCAGTAAATTATTGAATCTCCCATTTTTTATGCAGTGTTTGACAAGAAACCCTTGCTAGGTTGTCTTGTATTTTGTATGAGGAGACTAGATCTCTATTCTTCATCATTATTTATCTATATATGAGTATATCTATTGTTCTCCCATAATTTTATGTGTGAACCCTTTCTTATACTACGCAATCCCTTGAGCAGCTGCTCCGGCATTTTGCAGTCTTGGGGTTTTTCACCCTTTTTAGTTAATCTAGTGTGGGAGGTTTGTTTAGCCCACCTAGTTTGATTTTTTTCAGCTCTATTCTTGGATTTACATTGAATATTGATTATTTTATGGGATACAAGAGTCCATTTCACTATTTTTTTTCATATGTTTCTGGAAGAGCGTTTTTTATGCATGTTTTATGAGCAATCCTGAAAAAGGAACATTACAGTGGTATCGGAGCATGATCTTTGGCTTAGCCTGTGACTTCAAGCCAAAGTACTAAATGCCTAAAGGGGAATTTTTCGAGCTCTATAGACATAATCTGTAGATGTCCAGGTAGCCTCTGGATCTCATCCTTTTTTCAAAGGTGACATATCCAGTAAATGCCCCTGCAGTAAATCTCTGGAATAGAATTTCAATAGTCCTGAAGAGGGAAACTTTCCAGTGATATCAGAAGAAGGAGAGATGGACAGAAGCCAGGAAGCTTCAGTATGTGCAAAAATAAAGGAAGACAAGCTCACAAAGCCTCTTCCAAAATCTATGAAGAGCTTTCAAGGAGAGCTGAAAAAGTTGAGATTGGAGATGGGATCTCCAAAGGAGGTTGATTCTAGAGATGAATTCAGATTTTCACATGGTGAGTGTGAGCATGCAGCTACACTCCATGATGCATAGTGTAGTCAAATGCCCAGAGCTATCCTGAGGTGGATGGGAGGAGGAAGAATGCCTAAGAGAATGACTCTTAGTGATTTGTTGCGGGAGTATGAATCACAAACTGAGAAGTTTAGAGATCATACTGATTTCCAAGAGTTTTGCAAGATCCAGATGGAGAAGAGCCAGCAACAGGATGTAGATATATTTCTTCTATCTACTTTTTTCGGATCACCTAGATGTTCAGTTGGAGCTTGGGTGAAGGAGCTAAACTCCTATTTGCAGCTGCACCATATTGCCGGAGATGAAGCTATCAGAGTTGCAGTGCTGCATTTCAGAGGTAAGGCTCATGCATGGTGGATTTTTGAATCTTGTTCCTTAAAGAATGCCAATACTTTCTCTTTTGCAAGATTCATAAGAACATTGATGGAGAGGTTTGGTGAAAAAATTCCTGAGACACATGAGCAAGGAAAACTTGAGAAAACAAAACCCCTACATGTGATGGGGGAAACTCCATTTTATAAAACCATGGGAGGAGATGATGTCTTGCATTACACATTGCTGGAAGCAACACTTCCAGCTCATATTCTTGAACAAGAGGGCATGGGGATCACTTTTTCACAAAGGGATCCATTGGTTGAGATGTTGCCCACACACATTGATGAAAAAGAGGGCAACAACGTTGTCACATCTAGAGCACATCCAGTGCCTCATACAGAGGGATGTGGAGCACATGCTCCAATAGGAGGGATTCTTGTGCCTTTGCAAGAAATTCCCCAGGATCTCATACATGGAGGTCCAAGCACAATCAGTGAGCAGCATGGTTGTGCAGCATTACAGCTGGAAGGAGGAGGTAGGGATGAAGAGCAGCATCATGTGATGAGAGGCACACACCCTTCTCTATTTTAGAAGACTAATGCAAAGAAGAGGAAGACTTATTTGCGCTATAGAAGCAGGGGCAATATTGCCCAATCATCTATACAGTCTACTCTGGACATTGTTGTCTCACTTCATGGAGGCATTCCACCTGGGAGGCCACCTAATCTATAGTTGATGAGAGATGTCTTGTCTTTGGGTTCACCACTCTTGGATTTTGGAGAGGTGAAGAGTTTTGAGGAGAAATTTGGCATGGGAGATGTCAAAGTAGCAAGCAGAAGCATGAGTGGAACTTCACATGCCAGATCACCAGTGTTGTCATTGAGGAGGATTGATCCTTATTAGAGATCTTAGTTTTTGGTAGAGTACTCCAAGGATCTTGGTGCATGCATGATTCTTGATGACCCGGATGGAGATGAAAGATACATGGTGAGAGATGTGGTCATCTATTCCTATGGTAGGATCTTCTTGCCTAGATCTTCTAGTCTCAAGGAGAAGCTGCTACATGCAGCACATGAGGACTTCTCTGCTATGCACTTTGATGCATATTTCCAGTTGATGGAGGAGTTCACTTGGGAGGGTATCCAACATGACATATATCATCATATGGAGAGATGCATAGCCTGGATGGTGATAGAAAGGATGTCACAGCTTCCTTCCTACTCATTGGGAGTGAGGGAGAATTTCCCGTTGAGTCATTCCAGCTCAAGACCTCAAGTACATGATGGAGGAGGTATAATTTCACATTTTGTATTGTACTTCTTTTCCTTATTTGAGCAGCATGATGTATCAAGAAGAGTTGCTTCTTCTTGCATCTTATATGATAATGTACTTGCAGCTACTTGTAGAATTGATTTTGGCTATCTTTTTGATGAGCTGTGGGGGAAGCCATATGTCTCTTGGTGTGCACCAATGACACCATATTGTAACTTCATGTTTCCATCTCATGAGATGACTATGGCAGCAAATAAGTGGCTAGAAAAGCACTTGTTATTTCTTATTTTGATGCAAGCCAAGGATGCACTGCGTTGGTTCCATGAGAGGGACCAAGATTCACTCTCCGGTTATCATTTGGAAACTAATTTTTATTTTATCATGCTTCCATGTATTGCTGATGTGTTTTTTATCAAGGGAAGCTTTGTATGGAGAGAAATACCAATTGGTTGGCATGGCACCCATATGATAGAGCAGCAGAAGATTTTTTGGTATGGAGCATCATACAAGTTGACCATCATGATTTTACTTCATGGCTTGTATGAGGGAGAGATGAGGCAGCAACAAAAGTTTTTGTTGCTATGGTTGCACTTGGGAGAGTATGGGCAAAATTCTTCCCATACTTTTCATGATATTTCTGAAGAGAAGAAAGGCACATTCATGGTGCAAGGAGGCTACCCTTCAGTATTGGAGGATCATGAGAGACTTGCATATCGGAAGATGATCTTCTCACATAGCAGCATTATGGTGGATGGCTTTGGCATATGGAATGTCAAAGGGAGAAGTCATGGAGCCTTATTACAAAGGCCTACAGCACTGTCACATAGGGGCATATTCTTATGGATGAGATATTTCAGGGGGAGGAGGTATCCCTTCTTCTTGCAGATTTTTATGAGTATATTCTCATGGGAGAAATTATTGGAGGATCTCACTTTCATCCCACTCACTATGTATGGTAGAGAATGCATTTTTGTACTTTTTGATTACTCTATTGAGTATTTGTACTTTCTCACCATGTTTTCACAATGCATTTCTCCTCAAAAGAGCAAGAGTATTTTTGGGTTTCATGGTCACTTTAGGGCTAGTGTTTATGATTATAGTAGCCCATCTATACATGAATTTGGGCAAGTGTATTGTTACTCTATCTATGTACAGCTGATATGAATTTATGCTTACTTCCACATGTTGGGAGAACATACATATTCAGCTTATAACTTGTTGCAGGAACACTTGCCATATGACATTCTCAAGCAGCATTTGGGAGAACCGCGCTGTATCCACCAGAGAGACCATATGTATAATCCAAAATTGCACATAAACATCAGCCATTTTCTGATTTGGATGCCATGTGGTGATGATGTGCCATTCATCTTGAATGGAATGGTTTGGGTTGGCATGACTCATGATCTTGGAGGAAGAGTCTTTGGAGGCTCAATCTTCTTCTTTCCATTGGAGGGAAATCATGTTTCAACCCAATATCAGCATACCCTCTACACTTATCATGAGTGGACAGGAGGACAGTGTGGGATAGGCCCTCTTGCCTATCATTTTCACTTATTCATCCCACCTTCATTTCAGGAGCACAAGGCGGAAGAGACTTTTCATGAGTTACCATGTTGGAGGGTGACTCACTTCATTTGGATGATTGCATGGATGAGGAAGGCACTCATTCACCATTTTTATCATCACTCCTACTTTTTGGAGGCCATGAGATAGCTAGCATGTTCCCATTCACACTTTCCACCTTTGACTTATGCAGACACTTTGGTTTTGCACCCTTGGGAGGAAGCATTGGATGATAGTTTATTAGAAAATTCTCTTGATGCAGTGATGGAGCCTATTGATGGAGGCCACATGAGGAGGAGGGGAGATATTTTTGCTCTCCTTATGCATTTTCTTGAGGACAAGCAAATATTTTGGAGGGGAGGACTGTAATGTTCCAAATTTTAGCTTCCAAGCTAAATGGAACATTAGAGTTAGCAACAGCTATAGTCGGCAAATAAATGGGTAGAAAAGCCCATAAGTCTCATAAGGAGGAATAAAATACTCTTATTGTGAAAGGGGACACTCTTTCAAGCCAAATAAAATACCTCCATGTGTGAACAAGGTTAAATTGAAGTTGCTTTGACTAAGTCAACAGCGCAGTTTTAGTGGAGGAGGAACTAGGTTGGATAACGCAATTTTGGAGGGAAATGTAACTTGGGTTAGAAGTAACCTAAGTGAGTGGGGCAAAGGGCAAGAAAAATCACTTATGACATAAGGAAGAGGATGGTAGCATTTTTCATCATGTTGTAGATTATTCTCATTCTTGGCTGCCAAGAATTGTTGCTGCTTGTTGCTTAGCAAGTTGCAGTGTTGTTTAGCACTGGGTGTTCCCAGGTGAGAATCCCACCTCTTTCCTTTGAATAGCTAATTGGAAGAGTTTGTATTAATCATTCCACATCAGGTTTTCAGGCCAAGCTTCAGCCATATACATCAGCACAGCTTTGCCGGAGATTGCGCAGTGTTGTTGGGCGCAGCAGTGGAAGGGATTGGAATCTCGGCTTCTGAGCTAGTTTCTCTTTGGAGGAAGGTTTCCTTCACTTGAGAGATCTGTTTGGAGAGCTCCAGGACTTAATTCAGATCTGTGGTATCAGACCACACATATCCCAAACCCTCCCAACATTTTTTCTTCTAGGGAGTGCGTTATTTTGATGGCAGAGTTCATTGCATGATTTGGTGGCTCCGTAGCAGTGTTTCCTTGTGATTGGGAGGTTCATCCTTTCATGGGAGGAAGCACTCGAGGGATATACAGCAGATCAGAATTCTTTCAGCCATCTACACTCATGTACTTCAGTGTTTCAGTGGTTATTCAGTAAATTACTAAATCTCCCATTTTGTATGCAAAGTGTTTGACAAGAAACCCTTGCCGGGTTGTCTTGTATTTTGTATGAGGAGACTAGATATATGTTCTTCATAATTATTTATATATATATGATTATATCTATTGTTATCCCATAATTTTATGTGTGAACCCTCTCTTAGACTGCGCAATCCCTTGAGCAACTGCTCCAGCATTTTGCAGTCTTGGGTTTTTTCACCCTTTTTAGCTAAACTAGTGTGGGAGGTCTATTTAGCCCACCTAGTTTGATTTGTTTCAGCTTTATTCTTGGATTTACATTGCATATTGATTATTTTATGGGATCCGAGAGTCCATTTCAGTATTTTGTTGCATATGTTGCTAGAAGAGCGTTTTTAATGCATGTTTTATGAGCAATCCTGAAAAAGGAACATTACAAAATTTATGTTCCTTGCTCCGGATGCCCATTTTCCCGCAAAATGATTTCTCTTCATACGCATTAAAAAGAGGATTTATTTAATATGTTTGTGCAATTGACAAATTTGAAATGTGAAATCAAAAATTCACTTAGTATTTACATAACCCAATATTTTTATGCACCAAAATTTAATAAGCCCAAGATGCTAATTAATTGATTAATATGTAATGTGCGGACCTATATGTAGAGATACAAGACATTGCAAAATATTTTTTGTTCCTCGCTCTGCACACCCGTCTTTCCACACAACACTTCTTCCTCACACGCATTAGTAAGCCAAAACTGCCAATTAGTTGATTAATTTATTTCTCATAAAACATTTCAAACTCAAACACTTCATTTTAATACCCAATTATTTTTTCTTAAGGTAAGTTCAATGCATTATTGTGTGCGGGAGATTGATGTTGATGGCTCAATACTTTAATTATCCTTTTGTGCGAACCAATACAACAGGCCTCCTTTCCTAGAATCACCGTACATTCAGAAGGTTAAATATTTACATTAATTGGTAAAATGGAGTCAGAAAGCATGTCGAAACCAGGATTTTGATTTCCCGTAATTGTATATATTTATTTTGTAGATGACATTTTCTTGATCGTTCCCGAATCAGGATGCAATTTATTTCCCTACATAATGATTTTACCTCTCCATTAGAAGGATCAAATGATCCATCATGTTGTTGAGATATATTCTATGGAATATGAACTTGTAGCAAGATACATAGACAAGCTAAGCTATGAGGATAATAAGCTTTGTTTCATTGTGAGGAGAAAAGTTGAGCAAGGAATGCAACAGAAACTGTGTGCAGGGAGTGTAGAAAAAAGTGAGTGCGGAGAATGTGTGTGTGCAGCAAGGGACACAAACACCTCCACACACACTTCCTTTGTACACCCTTTCTCAGTAGACCAAAATCTCTAGTATTTATGTGCGAAGGGAGAAAGGTTTATGTTTCCAACTCTCGCACACTAAAAATATAAAAGCTTCAAGGTTAGATTGGACAATATTTCCATTTATATATGTAAATCAAACTTTTAATTTTTATATGTAAAGACCTTTAGGTTTGAAAAATTCTTAAATCTTGTAATTGATTGGTTTGGATGGGTAACTGCATAAAGAGTTAAATTGATAGATTTTACATCTGTAAATATTTATTTTTAAATTATTTATAGTTGTAAATTAATATAAATCGAATGCAGATTGATATCTCTTGTATAGCCTTTGGGTAATCGGGCATGATTAGCTTTATTATTGTGCTCCAAGAAAATACACATCAGTCACAAATGCTACTACTCTCCCCATTGATGTCAGAGCTAATGGGGTTCCAAGTCCCTTACGTGGGCAACGGAATGGAGGGGTGGGCAGTTGAAAAAATATCCAGAAATTTGATACATTTTTGTTACACATTGTTTTGTCACCATTAGGAAAATTACCATCAATCTGGACCTCTCGAAATCCAATGAGACAATTTCAACTCCTTAGCGACAACATTTTTGACACATTTTCAGATACCCATTCAATATGGCACTAGTACCGAACTTTTGAATTCATTAAAATAACCAACATCTACCTACATTTCATATCATATACATGAATGGAGATGTAGACATCATTTATTCAAAGTTTGTATTCCAGGCCAAATATTAGCTAAATGGTTCACTAAATCTTTACTTCCTGGTATTACGGAAGATGTTTCTAAAGGAGACGTTGTAACAGAAGAGCAGGTGATTGCTCGTGCCCAATACCTAGACCTTGTCTACTCACAATCTGGAACTTTGTAGAAATATATCCCAAATTTACCTCGCCCAAAAATTTCATATCAACCAGATTCAACTCCTGCAGGATCTCACACCACTGATGATGTAATTTGTTTTTTCAGCCAACATCCAAACAGTAAATCATCTAAGAAAAATTATAAAAATACTCAGACTTTGGCTATACAAGATTCACCGAGTGAAAACATTTCTCCTTAATTTACTTCCAAAATAAGTGCAGTATAATCATCTATTGGGAAAGCTCAACAACCTGGAGGTAAGAAAAATGGGAAAGGGAAAGTAAAGAAAAATCCCTCTCAAAAGGAGAAACCAACGAAAAAATGAAACTTATGAAGAGAAAAAGAAACCTCGGTGTCCTTGTTTGATATGTAATGCAGATCATTATATAAAGGAATTCCCACACTAAGAAGAGGTTAGCAAAATTTTAAAAATATTTCCCACACATGTTGTTTTGAAGGATCCTTTCCCTTCTCAAGATAGTAAAATGGTTACACATAATCCATCCTCTTCATCCACATCAGCAGATATCATGATGATGTCTTCACAAGTTTCGGTGGTAACGATATATAAAGATTATGGATCTAAAAATCCTATAGCAAATGGAGATGATGTTAGTCAATCTAGTCAACCTTCCACATCAATTCCCTCTCCTTTTGAACCTTTACAGATTAAGAAACAAACCTCTGACATTGTGATTCGTCTACCTCCCAAAGGTGTTGTTCGAAATTCATCCCTTGACCCACATGTTAGAGTGGATCAAAATTACAAGATTGTTGAAGACCTAGCAATGTCCCCTTCAGTGATGTTGGCTCTTGAAGTGCTACAAAAATTTTTAACACAAAGGAAGTCACTATTGTTAGTTATTGGATAAATTGATCCTCAGGACTCTAACCTCATAATATTCGATCTTGAAAATCATATACCTAGACTCTCACGTCAACTGGCATTTCAAATACTAGTTTTTGTTAAAACCAAATGAGTTTTTTGTACAGTATTTGAGGAAGGAGCTTCTACATGTATTATGTCTATTTCATGTTGGAAAGATTTGGGTTATCCAACTACCAATAAATTTCCTACCACTCTCAAAGCCTTTTAAGGAATATTTTTCGTCCTTACAGTATTTTGAATGATCTACCAATAGAGTTATAAGGTAAAATGGTTGCAATCGAGGTAGAATTTGTTGATGCTCAGCTTGATTACAATATTTGACTGGTTCAAAGTTTGACCTATGCAATTTCTGCAGTGATCTCATCATTGCTCTGAATGATATTATTTCCTCGTCAAGGAAGGATAGTGAAAGTAGACTGACTATATTATTATACTTTTGATCCTAACTCTACTAGTATTGTACCTTTTGTGGGGAAATCAACTACTCCTAATGAAGATATTGGAGTTGGTTTGCTTAAGGATTCATCATTGATAGGAAGTTTTTCACTTCCTCCACCCAATATTTCTTTGAATGTTGAGTGGGTAAATATGATCTCATCAATAACTGTAGAATCATAAGATTCTTGGATTGTGCCTTTAGAATCTGAATTGACCGCTTATGGTGACCAAATACCTCTAAGTCCATTTGAATTAGCTTAGCAAGCAGTTCAATCATTTACAGACCCACTACCCATTGAAAATGATCGAGTGAATGTGATATTTGTTGAGTAATCTATAAAAAAATACCTCTCCCCTCACATATACCCACTTTCACTGGCTTACCCATGGTAAAAATGAGATTAGAGGCAATTATGAAAAGACTCAACCTCCTAGGTGACCTTAAGGAAATGGAGTTGACAAAATAGACTTTACTAACATCCTACAGGTGCCTCAAGACCGTCCAAGAGTAACCCAACCCCTCTAGGTGTCCATCCTCTAAGCCAAATTGACTTTCCCTGAGCTAGAGCCCCAGTAGCTCCTTTTCCAAACCCTCCATGTGACTGGAAACCCTCAGTCTCTCCCACGGGCCTGAATCAGTGTGGTTGTGGCCTTTTCTGCCTAGTTTTGTTCCAGCGACTGCAGAATTTAAGGTTGTTTTTCAGAGCTAGGGCTAATCCTTTGCACAAAATTCCATGTAACTTTCAGAACTCATAAAATACATGACTGCAATGATTATAAACCAAAAATTGAAACCATTACTAGGCCTGACCATACCCAACCGGGACTGACATTCCATCAAACACTTAGTAGATATGCAATATACAAGTCATGAATTCAATTACGGGCATAAGGAACTGAAAAATCATATGATACCTAACAAGAAGGATCACCACCCTCTCCCATTAGTTGTCTTAACATCAATTAGGTCTTGCATCAATTATTCGTTCAATTACAAGTAAAAGCATGAAAAGAGAAATGAATAAAACCAGTCATATATCCATGCTTATAACCAGCATATAAACATGTAAATAACCATAATATAACAACCATTAAAGCCACATAATAACAAGTACATTTACCAATCAAAAGCAAGATATATTAGCTTTCATTAAACATAGGCAAGAGCCAACCAGGTTCAGGACTTCCACGTACCACCCGACCATAGATATGGTTGAACCACATATTTCTTTCAGCCAGTCACCCCTGTGCCATATTCCAAGTATGAATATGGGATCTCATGGGATAAACCAATCCAAAACAACCTAGGTAATCTAGAGGTTAAACCACCTCCACCCTCACCATACTGTGATCTCACCTAAACTGACTCTGAGATCACAAAATCAACGCAAGCATGTAATTCCTCTGGATTCATTCACCATACTTAAGGAATTTTCCATCTCCAAGTCTCTAGCCTTTACTGCAATCCACATTGTATCACTAAGCCCTAACCGAGAATCCACCTTCAATATTTATCGTATATCCCACCATTACCGGTTAATGGATTCCTATGCCTTTGGGAATGTTCCTGAGACCACCTCTGCCCCAGATTCTAAAACCTTCCAACAATTCCAAAGCTTAAAACTGAGAACAATCCCATCACACCATGGTTATCCAGAAATGGAAAGGAAGGTTGAAAACCACTGTCAAAACCCAACAAAACCATGCCACTGATAACAAAATAACCAAATACCAACGTGCACATACCATGCATGTCAAAACCAGCTAGGAAATCACACATGTAATTTTTTACCTGCGAGTATTCATGTTGAAGCGTTCTTGCCCCAACCTTTCCTTTCTTGATCTTTTATTTCCTTTGCCTTCTTTTCCTTTCTTGATCCAATGTTGAAATTCTCCAAGAAAATTATAAGTTTCCAAGAGTGTGAGAGTGAGAGAATAGAGAGAGATCTCCAAAACTCAACTGACAAAAATCCTTAAACTAATCCTCTGAATCCTTTTTATCAATGTGGCCTCTATTTTCTTCATGTTTTCATTATTTTCCCTCATTTTCCTCCTCACATGCAATATGTGACCTTTCACCTTCCTTTTCTCCTAATTTCCTTTATTTTCATAAATAAATGTGCCAAAAAAAAATTTTGACTTTTCAAAGCCTTAGCCATTTCCTTTGCCAATTTTCCCTTATCCATAAACACATCAAGTGATTCCCACTATGATATCTTTCCCAACATTTAGCTTGGAATAAGTGTCCCTTAATTATGGTCTTATTTTTTCTTTTATTAAATTTTATTACATGAAATTTCAACCCGGGTATGTTTCATAACCCTCCTCCTTGGGGAACACCATCATCGATGTTAAACCACACCTATACCTCACAAAAAATGTTGAAAAGAAAACATATTTCCCATGGATATTTATAACTTAGCTTGATGCAATATTTACAATGAATAACCTCCTCAAAAGAAAAAAACATCATGACAACATGACAATAAAACAACCATACTGTTTATTGGAGCTTTATAAATTAGCTCATGTCAGTATTTACAATAGCAACCATAAATAAATATGTACAAATACCAAAATTTCTTTACCTCAACCGGTAAACAATGAAGGATACATACCCCACATATTATCCACCATATCCCATGTAGCTTCTTCGGGCCCAAAGTGCTTCCACTGCACTTTAACTTTCTCAATGGCTCTGTTCTTTAGGATGAGTTGTTTTTGCTGCAATATGAACCGAGGTTTTGTCTAGAATTATCCTTCTTACTCCATCTACAATACATACCAGATCAATAGCATGATCAACATCCTTTATATACCTTTTAAGCAATGAAACATGAAAAACATCATGGACTTTCAGTATTGGAGGCAGTGCAAGTCGATAGGCCACTGGTTTGTTCCTCTCAAGGATCTCAAAAAGGCCCGCAATACCGTGGTTCCAACTTGGCACATGGTCCAATCCTTAAGTAGCTCTTCTTGGGCTTGATGCATAAATACACATGCTCCCCAACCTGTAACTCCTTAAATGCCATGTTCTGGTATGTGTAACTCTTCTGCATGTCTTGTGCTACCTTTACATTATTCCTTATAACCTACATTTCTTGTTCCATGTCTGCCAACATGTCTGGTCCAATAAGTACCTTGTTCATTAGATCACTCTATCTTATGGTAGTGTTACAACTCCTCCCATATTGTGCCTTGAAAGGAATCATCCTCAGTGACTCTTGATAACCATTGTTGTATTCAAACTCAACCAATGGAAGATAATACTCCCATCTCCTCTACTAATGCATCACATATATCCTCAACATATCCTTCAGGATCTTGTTGACCCTCTCTGTCTATCCATATATCTATGGATGACAAGTTGTATTGAAGGCCAACTTTCCCCCCCAAACATGTAAACATCTCCTTCCAAAACTTGGAAGTGAACTTTGCATCCCTTTCTGACACAATCTTCTTCGAAACACCATGTAATCTCACAATCTCATTGATGTAGACCTGTGCCACCTCACTAGTTGAATATGTAGTCTTCATTGGAATGAAGTGAGCCACTTTCTCAACATTTCGACTACAACCATGATAGGATCATGTTGCCTCATTGTCCTCTAAATACTTGTAATAAAATCCATGGAAATGACCTCCCATTTCCATTCCAGAATCATAATGGATTGTAGTAGACCACTTGGATTCCTATATTCTACCTTGACCATTTGGCAATCCAAACATCTAGCCATAAAATTTTCCACTTCCTCCCTCATATTCGGCCAATAGTAGAACTTCTTCACCATCGTCAATGTCTTTTGATATCCTAGGTAGCCCGAGTATGACTTGACATGAAACTCCCTCAAGATAAGCTTCTTGAGATCACTGTCATCTGGTACGTAGATCATGCACCTAAATCTTACCATACCATTTGTCGTGAGACGATAGTCTGCATCTTGATAACCTGTACCTGCACCTGTACCTGTACTATGTTGTAACATGTGCCTGAGCTCCATATACCTGTCATCATGTTGTCCTACCTATAAGATTTGATCCTATAAGTATATCCCATAGGAACTCATAGCTACTATATGATTCACCTGTACTTTCCTGCTAGGAGCATCTGCAACCATGTTCTCCTTTCCCTTAATGTATCTGATCTCACAGCCAATCTCACTAAGGGTGGCTAACCATCTAGCTTTCCTGGAATTCAGATTCGGTTGGTAAAATAGATACCTCAAACCACTATGATCACTCATCAGTACAAATCTCCTTCCAAGGAGATATGCCTCCACATCTTCAAAGAATTATTAATAGCTTCCAACTCAATACCATGAGTCACGTAGTTATGTTTGTGTTCCTTAAATTTCCTAGACTCATAGCATATCACCTGTACCTCTTGCATAAGGACTCCATGACGTCTTCTTTTACAACCATCTATACACATTAAGAACTCTTTATACAGATCTGTGATCTTAAGAAATGGAGCATTGGTCAACAACTGCTTCAACTCCTCTAAACTAGCGGTGCATTCTTCTGTCCACTCAAAATTATTACCTTTTCTCTGCAAAGATGTAATAGGATATTCAATGCGTGAGAATTTCTTGATGAACCTCCTGTAACAATTTTCTAATCCCATAAATTATATGAATTCCTCCACATTCTTAGGAGATACCCACTCCATGATGGCGTTTATATTTTCTGGATCTATTCTTATGCCTTCCTTGGAAACAACATGTCCCAAGTAGTGTACCTGTGTCTGGAAGAAACTTCAATTGCTAATCTTATCATATAATTGATGCTCTCTTAGCAATATCAACACTTATGTTAAATGTTCAGCATGCTCTTCCTCATTCTTAGAATATACCAAGATGTCATCAATGAATACAATAACAAACTTGTCCAGATAACGATGCAACACAATATTCTTCAAACACAAAAATATAGTTGGTGCAATAGTCAAACCGAATGGAACTACAACTCATAATGCCCATACATGGTCCTGAAGGCAGTCTTGTAGATTTCATCTTCTTTGATGTGTACCTGATTGTATCCCGATCTCAAATCAATCTTTGATAACATTCTTTCTCCCTTCAACTGATTAAAAAATCATCAATCCTCAGAAATGGGTACTTTTTCTTGATCTTCACCTTGTTTAGTTTCCTATAATCAATGCACAACCTGACAGTACCATCCTTCTTCTTTACGAACAACACTCGTGCACCCCAAGGTAATACACTTGGCCTAATGTTTCCCTTGTTAGACATTTTGTTCAACTACAACTTAAAATCTACTAACTCTGGCGTGCTCATCCTATAAGGTGCCTTTGATGTTGGTGTCACCCCTAGTTACAACAATAGAAAATTCCACTTCCCTGTGAGGAGTTAACTCTATAATCTTCACTTGGAACATATCTTGAAACTGCTGCAATACAAGATACCTCTGGAAGATTTTTTCATCCTCAACATCCTTACCCTTGTCATTGGATATATGCATTGAAAACATCACACAACTTTTTCTATAACTGCGCTTATCCTGCATAGCGGTAACCATACTCACTGATGTAGGCTTCTTCTTGCCCTGCATAATTCTCTTTTCTCCATTATCATCTAGGCACTCAATGTCCTTGTCATAATAATCCACTTTGGTCCTATGAAGGTACATCTAATCCATAACCAAAAGCATGTTATACGATCCCAATGGTAGTAAATTCAAATGTGTTGTTGTAGGCATACCATTTAACTCAATTGCATAAGCTCTTACCCAATGGTGAACTCTCTTCTTAGTACTTGTAGCCAACTACACCAACCAAGATTATGCATGCACTACTTTTCTCAAGCCACACTTATCCACCAGGTCAGGTTTAACATAACTATAATTATATTATAGATCAATCAAAATAGAAATAACTCAATCACAAATCTTACTGTCCATCTCAATGATAGATGTTCGTTGATCTGCCTGCATGTTGTCCACATCTGCATAAGTTCGAGGAATTCTATGACTAACATCCCCAATTGTCTGCGCCTCCTAAGCACTATAGTTTTGGGTTCTACCACCCTAGTACAATGGACAATCCCTCTTGTGATGATCTTTTCCACATATCCAACACTACAATGGTTCTCTACCATCACCTCTAGCATGTTTCTCTCCAAGATGTAGTCCATGTCCCTTCTAAATTGTATTGAACTTATTTTAAGGAACCAAATTTTCTTTCTCACTTGCATCCTGAGGTCTTCCCCGCTTTGGTGGCCATCTTCCTTTAGCTTTCTCATTTCCTTTCACATCATGATTAGGCTCAACTTTGCGCTTTGACTACTCATAACAATGCTTCAACTTATGAATGGCCTATTCTAGTGATCTAGGATCATCGGACTCAATTCGATCTCTATATGCTAATGGCATCCCACCGATGAATATTTGAACTTTGGCCTTATCCTCCTTGAGGTAAGGCACATATCTCAAAAACTCCATAAACCTTCTAGTATACTCATCATTTGTCATGGAACCCATCTGCAACTCATAAAGCTCCTTAGCTCAGGCATCATATTACATCTCTAACAGGTACTTCTTATTGAAAATCCTTTCAAACTCATCCCAAATCAATTCATCCTCCTCAATACATTTAACATTATTCACATCCTCCCACCAGATATTTGTTTAACCTTTAATATTGAAAGTGGCTATCTTGGCTTTCATGTTCTCTGTATATCTATGAAATCTGAAGAATTTCTTCATCCCAAGCAACCATGCCTCTGCATCTTCTAACATCCTCATCTCTCCATCGAAGGTACGAGGCTTGAATTTTTTGAACTCCTCTGGAAAATACTCACCCCTCCTATAAGGATGGTGATAGTGACAACTATGATTATGTCTCCTGGAAGAGAAACTGGAATTATTCCCATATATATCGGTCCTCCTGTCAGGTGTGTCTAATGATCTGCCACCTCTAACTATGTCCCCTCTATCAACCTGTATCTGAATTGAGACCTATACCATAGGCTCCATTAGTATTTTCCTCCTGATATTGACTGATCCTCATCTGTCCCTATTTCTGCAACTCTAAAAAACTCTGAATAATCGCTGCATTGGCCTCTATTTTCTTTTCCTAAGCCCTTGCATTTATTTCCTAAACCTCAACCAACCTATCATTATCTACCTTAAAGCTTCTAATATATTCCCTCAAGATCCTCAATGTGTTTGCTGCACCAAGAGAATTCTCATCTCCTTGTTTCCCAACTAATTTGTAGGGAGAGTCACGGGAACTATAGTCTACCATTTTTCTTGTCATCCTTGATTCTCTTCTTCTTGAAAGTATATCATGTTTGATAAACCAAATATATACCAAAATCAAATCCATACCTCATTGATGTTCAGGGGAGTCTTATCTCATCTACAATATTATTCCACATTATCACTTACATCTATAATCATAAACATATCCATATAACAACATAGCAGTATGCACCATCATGCATGACCATACAAAAGATATACCCTGACCCCATGCATGATAACCATGACCTTGACAGCATCATACTTTTCCCAAGGAGAGCACAAATTTCTCTGATACCACTTGTAATGTACCTCTCCCCTCACATCTACCCACTTTTATTGGCTTACCTGGGGTAAACATGAGATGAGGGGCAATTATGACAAGACTCAACCTCCTAGGTGACCTTAATGAAATGGAGTCCACAAAAGAGACCTTACTAACTTCCCTAAGGTGCCTCAGGACCCTCCAAGAGTAACCCAACCCCTCCAAGTGTCCATACCTTGAACAAAATTTACTTTCCCTTAGCTAGATCCCCTGTTGCTCCCTTACCAAGCCCTCCATGCGACTAGAAACCCCAAATCTCTCCCATAGGCCTACATCAGTGTGACTATGGCCTTTTCTTCCTAGTGTTGTGCCAGGGACTCTGTAAATAAAGGTTTTTTTCAGTGTTGGGGCTAAGCCTCTTCCCAAAAATCCATGTAACTTTCAGAACTCATAAAATACATGACTACAAGGATTATACACCAAAAACTAAAACCAGGACTATGTCTGACCATCCCCAACCGGGATTGACATTTCATCAAACACTTCGTAGATATGCAACCTACAGGTCATGAATGCAAGTTTGAGCATGAGCTGAAAACTAAAATGAGACTTAACAAGAAGGATCACCACCCTCTCCCATTAGTTGTCTTAACATCAATTAGGTCTTGCATCCATTATTATTTCAGTTACAAGTAAAAACATGAAAATAGTCATGCCTAAAACCAATCATATATCCATGCTTATAACCGACATATAAAAATGTATATAACCATAAGATAACAGCCATTAAAGCCACATAATAACAAGTACATTTACCAATCAAAAGTGAGAGAAATTAGATTTAATTAAACATAGGAAAGAGCCAACCGGGTTCGGGACCTCCACGTAACACTTGACCATAGACATGGTTGAACCAAATATTTCTTTCAGCCAGTCACACATGTGCCATATTCCAAGCATGAATGTGGGATCTCATGGGATAAGCGAATCCAAAACAACCAAGGGAATCCATAGGTTAAACCACCTCCACCCTCACCATACCTTGATCTCACCTAAATCATCTCCAAGATCACAAAACCAAACCAAGATTTGAATGCCTTTGTATTCCTTCACCATCCTTGAAAAATTTTCCATCTCCAAGTCTCTATGTTTTACCGCAATCCACACTAGATCACGAGGCCCTAACCGAGACTCCACCCTCAGGCTTTACCATGTATCCTGCCATTACTGATCAAGGGATCCCTAGGCCTTTGGGAATTTTCCTGAGACAACCTTCACCCCAGATTTCGAAACCTTCCGGAAATTCCAAAGCTCAAAACCGAGAACAATCCCATCACACCATGGCTATCTGGAAAGGGTAAGGCAAGACTGAGAACCACCGTCAAAACCCAGAAAAACCATGCCACCGACAACAAAATAATAAAATACCAACATGCACATACCATGCATGTCAAAACTAGCTAGGAAATCACACATGCAATTTGTTACCTATAAGTATTCATGTCGAAGCTTGATTGTTCCATCCTTTTCTTTCTTGATATTTTCTTTCCTTTGATTTATTTTTCTTTCTTGATCCAATGTTCAAATGCTCCAAGAAAATTCTAAGTACCTAAGAGTGTGAGAGAGAGAGAATAGAGAGAGCTCCAAAAATGAACTAACAAAAATCCATGAACTGATCCTCAGAATCCTTTTTATCAATGTGGCCTCTATTTTCTATATTTTTCCATTATTTTCCTTCATTTTCCTCCTCACATGCAACCTCTGACCTTTCACCTTCATTTTCTCCTAATTTCCTTTATTTTCGTAAACAAATGTGCTAAAAATACTTTTTTCATTTTCAAAGCCTTAGTCATTTCCTTTGCTAATTTCCCCTTAGTCATAAATGCATCAAATGATGCCCACTACGATATCTTGCCCAACATTCAACTAGTAATAAGTTGTAATATTCCCAAATTTTCACATGATATTTAGAATATTAGAGTTCTTAATAAACTTAATTAATTAAGTAAATAAAAGGGTGGAGGGACCCACAAACCTCAAAGATGAATTAAATCCACTTTTAATGTGTGTATGTGGATACTCTAGATCTAGTTCTAAAACATGGAGTAATGGAGTAGCTCCATTAATGATAAATAAATGGAGATCATATCTCATTTATGAGATAAATCATGGAGAATGAAATAGTCAAATAAGATCATGGATCTTAAAAGTAAAATCATGAGGATCTTTGAAGAGCTCAACTGAGATCATAGTGATTCAAAGAAGATCATAAATCATTTATGATAAGTTAGTGGAGGAAGTGATGCATTTAATGCACACATGATGGAGAGGGTGATCACCCCATGTGAACATGACAGAGGACATGGAGAAATAGCATAGTAAACCATGGAGACCTATGTCCACATGTACAGCGCAGTTTTGGAGTGGGCCTAGGTTATGGAAGGCTCATGATCTATATAATGAAGGTGAAGGCACAATAAAAGGCAAATTTTGGATACTTGGATTATTCTTTGATCTGTTTAGATCTGGATTTGTCAGGTGACATCTCCATGCACTCTTATGTTGTTTAGCTAAGTTTTTAGTGTTGTTTAGCACAGGGTGTTCCCGAGTGGGAATCCCACCCTTACCCACAGAGGCCTTGTGTGCCTACTTTGGGGAGGTTTTTTATTGAGCTCTATTCCTCATCAGGCATTGGTGCCATCTTCAGGAGGTTGTTTCTAGCATTCAACTAGTCAACCGGTGGAGGATTCATCCTACCACTTGTTCTTTAGATGCAGTCCTCCAAGAGTAGCAGAATTATATCCGGCATTCAGGCCATTGGGTTTTACCTCCATGCAATAGTAGTCCCTTCAAGGATTGTGCATTCCAGTCCTGTAGATCTATTGGAGGAAGGAATTTTCCAGTATTTCAGCTGGAAGTCCTATGAGGGATCATCTCCTCACATTGGATCTATTGTTTCCATCACCCAGGAGTTGATTTGACATATCTAGCAACAGGATATTGAGCCTCCCTCTCTTATAGCACAGTTTTCTGAATTCATTGTTCATCTAGAAGCTATTTTCAGTGGAGGAGATTGGAGGAGCTAGATTTTGAGCTTTTAGCCCAAGGATCTAGTAAAGGGATCATCCCTTCTTGCATAGATCTGATTGTTCATCATTGCATCCATCATATCATCAGATTATGCAGCAGATTTGCATACCCAACAATGTATATGTGAAGCCCTAAGAGGGAGGTTTTCTTAGATTGACAGATCTGATAAACCCTTTCTGGGTTATCTTGGGTATCCATCATAGAGCCTGAATATCTATTTCAGCATCATCGAAGCTCCCAAACTACCTAGATCTGACTTTCTATCTTTCTGGAAATTGCAATCTCAACAATTGTAGCAGGGACAGCGCAGTTTACCTTCCAATAGTTCAGCAGTTACGCAGTCCCTCTTGTGGGATCATTTCAGGGTAATTCTAGGCCATCTCCTTGGCTTGAGTGTCTCATATTTTGAGCATTGTTGTAATTGATTTTCACCTCCCACATAATAAAATGGCTCAGTTATTTCTGTGCGTTATGATGTGTATTCAAATTTATTTTTTACTTTGTTGCAATTCTTATATTTTGTTTCAGTATTACTGCATTCTCCCTTTTTGGA
>CM076577.1:921210005-921324864 GCA_034641835.2 Pinus albicaulis | reverse complement strand
ATTACAATGGTATCAAAGGATGATCTTTGGCTCAGCTTGCGGACACTTCATCTTTTGCATCAAAAGAAGAACCAGATAGATGAGATCTATCATGAAGGAGGATTTTATTTTTGCCACTCCTCCCTTTAGATCTATGCAAGATCTCTCCAAAGAGTTCAATCAAATAAAAAGGGAAAGACAAAAGGAGGATCCAAGAATAATATTTGATGAGGAAGGTCCAAGCACTTCCTATCAGCAAAAAATAAAACCAAAGAATCATAGATCTCCTCATAGATCTACTATGCCCACTTTCTTTGAAGAAAGTGAATGGTATATTCATGAAGAAGGAAAAGAATCTAAGACTCATGAGACTCTCAATCTATTTCTTGAAGAGTACAAAGCACAGTCTAGATCATTCAAGGAGAAGCTAACTCTCCAACAATTCTTTAAAATCAAAGAAGAAAGAGGATCCTATAGTAGCAATAGAAGAAAGAGGCATAATAGATTCTATTTGCCTACATTTGATGGATCTTTCTCAAGCATTGTTAAGGCTTGGAGGAAATATTTAGATGCATTCTTCAGGCTATATCCTGTAGCTGAAAAAGAGGTTGTCCAGGTTGTGGCACTTCATCTTCTAGGTGAAGCCAATGATTGGTGGTTTGGTCACATGGAGCATGAAAAGGTGACTAAATATTCATATTTCTTTCACAAGTTGAGAAAGAAGTTTGATGTGAGAAAACCAGAGATGTATCACAAAGAGACATTTCCTAAGGGAACAAAGGAGGATGTCATTCTTGTCACTCTAGAAAAGGGGTCACTACATCCACCACCAGCTGCAGAAGTACTTGTATCCAGACAAGAGAAAATTGCATCTTTGCAATATAGTCTTGAGCTCTTGACATATAGAGTCCCATGCATGATTCAGGAGATGCATGAGGAAGAGGAGGTAGATTCCAACGCTGGTACATTGATAGAAGAGCATCCATCATTCTTACCGGTAGTTGGAGACACCATTTTCTTGGTTGGAGGAACTCTTGTGGTCTTGCAAGAGGTTCCCACACATCTGTTGATCCAAGGTATGCATACATATTCATCTCATATTGTTTCAGTACCTCTTATTGAAACTTATGGGAACATTCCATCATGGCCATTGCATGACCAAGGATTAGAACAACATGCTGATTTGGAGCAGCGGCATATCACTGTGCAGAGGACCCTTGAGTTGATCAAGGAGGATATGAAGAGCTATCCCAATACATTATTGTTGAGCTACATTCAACCCTTTGAGTTGAAGAGTGGGGTTTCAGAGGATAGGATGAGCATGATCCTATGTACAATGGTTGGCTATGAGTTCAGCATTGTGCCTTTCCATGAGATAGCATATGTATCACCATGCAGATCTACAGCGTTGTCACTTAGTAGCAGTGATGATGAGAGGGCCCCATTATTCTTGGAGCATTCTGAAGGTAGCTTCACCCATGAAGTAATGGAGGTTAAGATTATAGATGGTAGACATCTTGAGATGATGAATCTTCTCCTTTCTAGATGACACTTTCTCAATGAGCATCTCACAGCTCAAAGAGAAACTTCTACATGCAGCAAATCCAAACCTCATTGGTTTTGGAGGGCCACTGATGAGAAGAAGGTCTCATTAAGAGGTCTCATTGGAGGTGCACTTCAACATATCATGGAATGCAAAGTTCTTCATCAGTTTGAGGAGGATGTTATTCTACAAAGGGAGGATACCATGTTTATGCAGGACATCATTCATCATCCACACTGGGATGAGTGGGTGAGGATGATAAGAAAGGGGTTGCATGACCACTTGCATATATATGACATGGGCTAGCAAGAAGCTTGGTTACACTGGTTTCTCTTGGGTGAGTATGGTTACCACCCAATAGCTCATATTTCTTTGACTCATGCCTTCTGTATCCATGATAGAATGAAGCATAAGAAGGCATGTTTAATTTTTTTGAGAGACTTTGGCCATCACATGACAATCTCCCATGTTTATGTTGTTGGACCCTTATTTAAACTGAGAGGGGGGGGGGTGAATCAGTTTAACACTTCATGGTCTTTTAAACTTTCTTTTACATTTATTTACATCTTCATTTCATGGTTCTACTTAATATATAATGAAACAAAAATATTAATATTTTTGCAGCAAGTATTAATCAGATAAATTACAGAACATCAACACAAAATCTTCATGCACATGGACAACAGATATAAGTGGAAACCCATAAGGGAGAAAACCACATCTTATTATTGTTATGATGCAAAGGCAAGCTCCAACTCCCTCTCACCACTGATTTTCTGTAGGCGCCAACCTACATGAGGCTACCACCTTAGCCAACTTCAATTTGGACATCTATCGAAGCTACAACTTTATATGGAAATGCCAACTTCCTCACTGGCTTATGAAAACATCTTGGTTTACTTGGATATATTAGCCTCTGTTCATTCATATTCCCATGCTGTCCTCAACCTTCATATCTGCCTTATCTCATCTACGGATCTACATAGCTTCTCTTCTGCTCCTTCTTCTTCTTCCACTCCTCCCTTATGCCACTCATTCTCCTCTCTTCTTAAGCATATTATAATAACATCATTTATAGAGATCACCTCATAGATGTTTGCATTCCATATGGGAATATGAAATGAACGGAGTATGACTCTTTGCATTCCACCTTCTCATTTTCTCGCTCGACACTTCAGGATGTTCTACAATATTATGTACTCCAAGTACCTTCTTATTATTACGGGGAGGTTTATCAAATACCAGCCGGAGACTTGCCTTTGCATCACATAAACTAAAATAATTAATTCATTTACATTGACAGTTACAACAAATATGTTTCGCTTAACCCTTTCAACTCTTGGCTCGCTGTGTATTTGTATTTTTGCTGCTGTCACTGTCTTTTCAGTTTCTGCTATTTATATTCTAGCTCTGCTGCATAATTACCCTGTTTCTTCCGTTATCTGTGTCTTTTGTGCTGCGTTCACCCACACTTTGCATATAAATTCAATTATATGTATCCATATGCACATCAACCATAACCTTAACACTGATTTGTCACATATTCTAAAAGCGGAATTCTTTCACGCTTTACCTTGGGCTTTTATCCTTTGATTGACATTATTCATCATGGCATGATAATAATACCATAATCTATGACTTTGGTTAAGACCCATCATAACCAAATACATTAAAACCATGCATTCCGCTCTATAATCATATAACCTTTAATATATAAAATTTTTGTAAAGGTTTATCTTTCCGCCAGTCTTGCATGTATACCGATGCCGCATCCCTGATTAAACGACTGCCGTCGATCCTGTTCGCAATCCGACGGTGTTCAACATATTGCAAATATCAAAGTTTATTACCCTTCCATACTTTGGTTAAATGTACCATAGTGACATCATATTGATACACTCGGGTCCCACATCTTTTTACCTTAGTTAAAAGAATGCCGACATCTTATTTATATGGACCCACAGGTATACACTGACGATCAAACACGTCAGTTTACTCCGTTGACCGTTCTAATCTCAACCAATGATTTACTCTACATCAGATCCAACAATCATCGCACTTCGTCTCTCTTAACTTCCCAATCCGACGGAATTCACACACTAAGTTGCATGTTATTTAAATGTTCCCAACCTACGTGAAACAGGTGGTTTTGGAATGGCATGCGTCACCCTCTTAAAGCTATCGCGTTCGTTTCACCTTTTACCAGTTATCCTCCAAAAGCAGTGCGAAACAACAACTTACCAATTTTCTAATCCTGCCTTCACTGTTCCGCAGATTTCAAAATATATTCCACTGTATTTAAATATATTCCACTTACCGGTTTTTCTATCGCATTTCAACATTCCACCATTCTATGTTATAATCCTCCTTTTTTGTCCTCCGATGCGATTTAACAAAGGAAGACCACATACTTCCGGACTTGAAAAGACCTTTAGGTTTCGGCTTTGATCTTCATCGCGTCCCTCTCTTTATCGCACTTCGACGATTCCGGTTATCGTGTGCTTTCGTCCCATCGATCTCCCCGATATCGATATGTGAAGAGGTCCTCAACGTAATCGCTCACTTCGCATCGCATAATCGCAACTCACATGATTTCTAGATTGTGTGATATCTCTCTGCCACGATTGCGATATGCGAGCACTAAATCGCATCACGTGCATCCATCTTGTTTCCCCCATCGATCTTGTCGCATCCATGTCTCTGCTGCCTTTCTACCTTTGCTACTTAGCTGTATTTTTTTCTTAGCTAGTGTTCCTTTGTGCTCCTTTGCCTTGATGATAATTTCTGGTGTTGCTTCGGCCTTCTCTTTTGCTATCAATGACAATATTTCCAACAATCTCCCCCTTTGGCATTGATGGAAATACTCCAATGCTTCCTCCCCCTTCTCATTCTGAGAAGTGTCTTGTCTCCCTCTATTTGTTTTTCAGGAAAATCCTTTCTTATTTTGTTTGCTTTTCCTCCCCCTTTGACATCAATGGCAAAGGGTTGCACATTTCCCTGTTTCATGCACTGCTCACTTGCTCTTTTGTGACAATATTTGTTGACTGTACTCCCCCTGGAATGATGCTTTCTTTTCTGATACCCCGCATCTCCACCACTATCACTTGTCTTATGCTCTTAGTTCGTTATATATATATATATATATATATATTCCTTTTCGATCATGTCAGAGAGTAACATCTGCATACACTACCCCTAGTTTATCTCTTAGATATTCGAATGTTTCTTTAGCAAGTGGTTTTGTGAATATGTCTGTTGTTTGTTCCTTTGTTGGTACATATTCTAACTTCACTAATTTCTGTGCTACTTGTTCTCTGAGGAAGTGGTACTTTATTGGGATGTGCTTTGTTTTTTAATGAAATACAGGATTTTTTGATATACTTATTGCACTTGTATTGTCACACTTGATTGAAATGGGATCATCAATGCTTACCTTCATGTCTTGGAGATTTTGTTTCATCCACATTACTTGTGTGCAACATGTTGCTACTGCTATGTATTCTGCTTCTTTTGTAGATAGATAGATAGAAGTTTTCTTCTTGCTTAGCCATGCACCTCCACTTGTGCTTTTCCTATCATCCATGTATCTGGCCCAATCTGTATCTGTGTATGCAGTCAAAGTGAATCTTTTAATTTTTGGATACCATAGGCCATAATGTGCAATTCCTTGTAGATATCTGAATATTCTTTTGATTACTAGTAAGTGATTTTGTTTTGGTGCTGCTTGATATCTTGCCACAAGTCCTACTGCCAACATAATGTCTGGTCTAGAGGAAATTAGGTATAGCAGAATTCCTACCATGGATCTGTAAAGTCTTTGATCTATATCTGTAGATCCATCATTAGCACATAGTTTGCATCTAGTGATCATGGGAGTTGTCATAGGTTTGCAGTCTTCCATTTGGAACCTTTTTAACATCTCTCTTAAGTATTTTTCTTGTGAGATGAATGTTCCTGTGTTCTTTTGTTGGATTTGAAGTCCTAAATAGAAGGTGAGCCCTCCAATCATAGACATCTCAAATTATGATTTCATTTCTTCAGCAAATCCTTTTGTTAACTCATCTTTGTTGCTACCAAACATGATATCATCTACATATACTACTACAATTAGGAGTTCATTTTCATTAGCCTTTATGTACAAATTGTTGTCTACTCCTCCTTTCTTAAAACCTTGTTTTTGCAAGTATTTGTCTAGCCTTGAATACCATGCACGAGGAGCTTGTTTCAGACCATAAAAGGCTTTCTTTAATCTGCACACATAGTCATGTTTATCTGTTAATGAGAATCCTTCAGGTTGTTCCATGTAGACTTCTTCCTCTAGATCTCCATTCAGGAAGGCAGACTTCACATCCATTTGATATACCTTGAAATCATGATAGCATGCAAAGGCCAAAAACATTCTGATTGCTTCCATTCTGGCTACAGGGGCAAAGGTTTCATCATAATCAAGACCTTCGATTTGAGAGTATCCCTTGCATACAAGTCTGGCTTTATTTCTGATTACCTGACCTTGTTCATTCATCTTATTCTTGAATATCCATTTTGTGCCAATGATATTTTTCCCAGTGGGTCTTGGTATTAACTCCCAGGTATTGTTCTTCTTAATCTGGTCTGGTTCTTTATTCATAGCATTTACCCAATATTTGTCTTTGCTGGCTTCTTCGAACTTATTTGACTCTATATGAGATAGCATGGCTAGGTATACTTCTGTCGTCTGTTCAGCTAGTTGTCTTCTAGTCTGGACTCCCACACTCTTGTCCCCAATGATTTGATCTTCTGGATGGTTCTTTTGAGTGTGTCTTGAGGGACCTTTTGAGTTTACTTCAGTATCTTCTGTTATCTTGCTCAGTTCATCATTATCTTGGTTCTCATCTTCAAGATCATCTGGAGGATTGGCGCATCTTGTGCTTCTTGTTCTATTTGGTAGTTCTTCATCGAATCTTACATCAATGCTTTCCACAATCTTGTGTAGTCTTTTGTTGTAGCACATGTAGCCCTTACTCTTGGATGCATATCCTAAAAATATTCCTTCATCAACTCTTGCATCAAACTTTCCCAGGTTTTCATCATTAATTTTTATGAAACACTTGCTTCCAAAGACTCTAAAGTGCTTGATTGATGCTAGTTTACCATGCCATAATTCGTAAGGAGTTTTGTCACCGTTTGGTCTTAAATGTGCTTTGTTAAGAATGTGAACAACTGTATGTACTGCTTCTGCCCAGTAGGTTTGGGGAATGTTACTTTCTTGCATCATGGCTCTGGAAATTTGTTGTACTGACCTGTTTTGCCTCTCTGCCACTCCATTCTGTTGAGGTGTACCGAAAATTGTAAACTGTTGTTTTATCTCATGTTCATTGCATAGGTCTACAAAATCATAGTCTGTGAATTCACCTCCTCTATCTGATCTGATGCACTTTAGCTTGCATCCTGTTTGATTTTATGCCAATGCCTTGAATAATTTGAATTTCTCCAGCGCTTCTGATTTATATTTGAGAAATGCTACCCACATCAATCTGGTAAAATCGTCTATTATCAGCATGAAATAAGATTCTTCGCTTGGTGATTTAGTTCTTGAAGGTCCACACAGGTCCATGTGTACAAGCTGAAGAGGTCGACTTGTAGATAGTATCTCTTTGGTCTTGAAAGATATGTGAGTCTGCTTGCCCAGTTGGCAGGATTTACATATGGTATTTGAAGGCTTCTTTATTGCTGGCATATCTTTGACTGTGTTCTTCTTGCTCAGACTGATGATGTGGTCAAAGTTTAGGTGTCCCAATATTCTATGTCATAACCATTATTCATCAAGTTTGCTTATGTGGCACGCTTCATTCTCTTCTTTCACTATATAGACATTACTTTCTATTCGAACACCTTTGATCAAGGTCTTTCCTGTGGTGCTCGATCTTCCTTCACAGTCTTGGGCTCTAAAAAAGACCTCACAGCCTTTATCACACATTTGACTGACGCGTAGCATATTGGCTTTCAGCCCATCCACAAATAGTACATCTTGAGCCTTTCCTCTTCCATTATTCAGAATGATTGAGCCTTTTCCTTTGATTTTCCTTACTTTATCATTGCTGAATGTTACATTCCCATATTTATTTTCATCAAAGGTTACAAACTTGCTTCAATCTCCAGTCATATGCTTTGAACATCCACTGTCCAAATACCATTGGCTTTTCTAATCTTGAGCTATTAGAGCCAAGTCACACTTATTCAACTTATTTTTCCATTGCATGCATCCTTTTGTTTGGTACCTTTCCTGAGAAGATGGACCACATTCTCTAAGAGGACATTTGTGACACTTGTGCCCGATTTGATGGCAGTCAAAGCATTTGATTATGTTTCTGAATGGATTATGTACACGAGTGAGTTCTCCATTGTTCATCAATCTTCTTGATTTTTCATACATCAGTCTTTTTCCATTCACTCTGCACTCCATGGCTTTATGGTCGTACCCCTTACAATAAAAAAAATACCCATGGAAACGATTAGTGTACCTGGTGAAGGGTTGTCCTCTCCATTTGTTTGCTTGAGGTAGTCTTCTCATTTTCTGCATCCTTTGCTGGTTGGAATCGATTCTCTTTGTCTGACAGTATGTAGCAATATGTCCTAGTTTGTGGCAGGAAAAAAAAGTGGCATTTCTCATAGGAGGAAAGAATCTCCTTTGACGGCTTCCGAATTTTCCATATTTAGGAGCGTAAGAGATTTTTCCAGCTGATTGTTTATTGATTTCGTTCTTTGTTATTTGAGATTCCTTCTTGTTTCTATTTACTTCATTGCAGGTCATGTTCTTTTTGGCTTCTACTTCTGTAGGAATCTTTTGAGTTGCTTCATTATCCTGTACAGCTTTTACAAAGATGATCTTCTGGTTATCTTCTACCTTGGATTTGTTGGTTTCTCCTTCGTAACCTATCCCAGTTTTTATGAGAGGAGATCTTTGAGCATTTAGTATTTTATTCAGCTGTTCAGAGCTTGTCATTTTAGGAGTGTTCATTGACAATTTCCTTTGGGTGTTTACTAATTTCTTTCTCAAGCATACTACTTCTTCTTCCAATTTCTCTTGCTTCTAAATTTTATCCTCAATTTTCTTTAGTAGAGTGTCTTCCTCCTTCTTAGCTTCTTCAAGTTTTACTTTCAACTGACTGAGGTCTTCTGAAGTTGGTTCTTCTTTTACATATTTGAGGATAATGTCTTTCTGTTTTCTTCACTTCAGTTTAAGTCTATCTATTTCCTCCAAGGCACTTCTTAGTTCCCCCTCAAGGTCTACCTCACATTCTTCCTCCTCTTCTAGAGGGAATACTTCTGATTCTTCCTTGGCCATCAACACAAATTCAGAGGTTCCTTATTCATTTGAGGATTCATCTGATTTTTCAGATGCATTGCTATATTACTGAGCATAAAATGATTTTCTATTGAATCTCTTCCCTTTCTGCCAGTTATTTGTTTTGGTTTTCTTTGTCTCTTGAGTCTGATTCTTTGTTTTATTATGAGGACACTTAGATGTATAGTGCCCAACTCTTCCACAGTTAAAGCATTTAAATGGAAGTTTACCTTTATACTTGCCTGAGCCTCTATCCAATATTCTGACAAATTTGGCCTCTTCTTCATCAGAGCAGGAGTATGTATCTTCTTTTTCTTCTTTGCTCTTCTCTGCCTTAAAGGTTGCCTCCCTCACACTTGACTTCCTCTGTGGAAGTCTCATCTCATAGGTTGTTAAGTTTCCAAGAAATTGGTTCATGGTCAATGTTTCCCAGTCAGCTGTTTCTTCTATAGCAGAAACCTTGGGGTTAAAACTGGATGGTAAATATCTCAATATATTTTGAAAAATTACACATTCTCTAATGGTTTCTCCTAGAGATTTCATGTTATTCACAATTTTTGCAACCCTTAAGAAGAAGCTGGAAACATCTTCTTCTTCATTCATTGTTATATTTTCAAAGTGAGCTCTATAGACTTGTAGTTTGACCATCTTCACCTTTTTATCTCCCTCATGGATACTTTCTAATGTATCCCATATTTCTTTGGCATTCTTGTTGTGCATTACTTTGATAAATTCTGCCTCACACAGACCACTTAAGAGTGCATTCATGGCTTTGGAATTAGCTATAAAATATTGTTTAGCTTCTTTCTCTGTGTCAGAATCCTTTGGGGAATATCCCAACTCCACAGTAGCCCAAACTTCTATTCCTAGAGACATTATGTATGTCCTCATTCTTATTTTCCAGAAGGCATAGTTTGTGCCATTAAACAAAGGGGCTTTATTTTTCGAGCATGCTTCTAGGCTAGCCATCTTGGGGACCTAAGATCTCCTTCCAGTTGTTAAACTGATACAGAAGGAACTGGCTTTGATACCAATTGTTGGACCCTTAGTTAAACTGAGAGGGGGGGGGGTGAATCAGTTTAACACTTCATGGTATTTTAAACTTTCTTTTACATTTATTTACATCTTCATTTCATGGTGCTACTTAATATATAATGAAACAACAATATTAATATGTGTGCAGCAGGTATTAAGCAGATAAATTACAGAACATCAACACATAATCATCATGCACATGGAAAACAGATATGAGTGGAAACCCATTAGGGAGAAAACCACATCTTATTATTTTTGTGATGCAAAGGCAAGCTCCAACTCCCTCTCACCACTGATTTTCTATAGGCTCCAACCTACAGGAGGTTCCTACCTCAACCAGCTAAAACTAGACATATATCAAGCTACAACTTGATGTGGAAGTGCCAACTTCCTCACACAACTATGAAAACACATGTTGGTTTACTTGGATATCACAAATGTTCTATTCCTTCTTCACTGTGTTCCTCTAACCTTCATATCTACATTATCTCATCTCTGGATCCTTACAGCTTCTCTTTCTGCTCCTTCTTCTTCTTCCACTCTCTTCCCTTATGCCACTCATTCTCCTCTCTTCTTAAGCATATTATAATAAAATAATTTATATATATCACCTCATAGTTGTTTGCATTCCATATGGGAATATGAAATGAACAGGTATGACTCTTTACATTCCACCTTCTCATTTTCTCGCTCAGCACTTTAGGATGTTACAATATTATGTACTCAATTCAGTATTACAAAGGAGGTTTTTTATTTGCCTTTGGATACTTGCCCTTGCATCACATACACTAAAAATAATTAATTCATTTACATTGATAGTTGCGGCAAATATGTCTCGCTTAACCCTTTGAGCTCTTGGCTCGCTGTGCATTTGTCTTTTTGCTACTGTCACTGTATTTTCAGTTTCTGCTATTTATATTCTAGCTCTGCTGCATAATTACCTTGTTTCTTCCATTATCTGTCTCTTTTGTGCTGTGTTCACCCACACTTTGCATATAAATTTAATTATATGTATCCATATGCACATCAACCATAACCTTAACACCGATTTGTCACATATTCTAAAAGCGAAATTCTTTCATGCTTTACCTTGGAATTTTATCCTTTGTTTAACATTATTCATCACGGCATGTTAATAATACCATAAAATATGACTTTGGTTAAGACCCATCATAACCAAATACATTAAAACCATGCATTCCGCTCTATAATCATATAACCTTTAATATATAAAACATTTGTAAAGGTTTATCTTTCTTCCAGTCTTGCACGTATACCGATGTCGCATCCCTGATTAAACAACTGTTGTCGATCCTGTTTGCAATCCGACGGTCTTCATCATATTGTAAATCTCAAAGTTTATTACCCTTCCATACTTTGGTTAAATGTACCACAGTGCCATCATATAAATACACTCGGGTCCCACATATTTTTACCTTAGTTAAAAGAATGCCGACATCTTATTTATCTAGACCCACAGGTGTACACTGATGATCAGACACGTCAGTTTACTCCGTTGACCGTTCTAATCTCAACCGATGATTTACTCTACGTCAGATCAGATGATCATCGCACTTCATCTCTTTTAACTTCCCAATCGGACATAATTTGCACACCAAGTTGCATGTTATTTAATTGTTCCCAACCTACATGAAATAGGTGGTTTTATAATTCCACGCGTCACCGTCTTACCACTATCGCATTCGTTTCACCTTTTATCACTTATCCTCCAAAAGTGGTGTGAAACAACAACTTACCAGTTTTCTAATCCTGCCTTCACTGTTCCGCGGATTTCAAAATATATTCCACTATCTTTTAAGACTATATTTAAATATATTCCACTTACCGGTTTTTCTATCGCATTTTGGCATTCCACCGTTCTATGTTATAATCCTCCTTTGTCCTCCGATGTGATTTAACAAAGGAAGACCCCATATTTCCGAACTTGAAAACACATTTAGGTTTCGGCTTTGATCTTCATCGCGTCCGCTCTCTTTATCGCACTTCGGCTATTCCAGTTATCCCATGTGCCTTCATCCATCTGATCTCCCGATATGCGATATGCGAAGGGTCCCACTTGACTTTATCGCTACTTCGCATCGTAACTCACATGACTTCTAATATTGTGCGATATCTCTCCTGCCCCGATTGCGATATGTGATTGCATCGAATCGCATCCATCGATCGCATCGATCACATCACATCCATGTCTCTGTTGCCTTTCTACCTTTGTTGCTTAGCTGTATTTGTTGCTTAGCTAGTGTTCCTTTATGCTCCTTTGCCTTGATGATAATTTCTGGTGTTGCTTCGGTCTTCTCTTTTGCTATCAATGACAATATTTCCAACATATGTGTTTTGTATTGTTTGTAATATGGAATAATACTCTCATAATGTGTGATAATGGATTTTGTTTGTATTGGGTTGATATGAAACTTCATATGTCCTTCAGTATGTTGTTGTTGCTCCATTATTCACATGATGATGTGAAGAGGCAGCAAGAGATCTTGTTGTTGTGGCTTTTATTGGGGGACTTTGGTCCTACATACTCCCCTACTTCTCATGATAGTGTTGGAGGATGGCAGCAAGAGGCACTCCTCTGATGGCTCTTACTTGGAGAGTATGGACACCATACTTGGTATCTTGATGGTGTGGTGTGGTAGCAGGGGGCATTTCTGCGTTGGATACTATTGGGAGAATATGATTTGACATCCTTGTCTACCCATATATCTCTACTTATTCTTTTATGCAATGTTAGGATGATGCTTAGATCCAACAAGGCCAACAGGGCTAAGGATAGAGGCATGAAAATCCTCTCTTTACTTCATGTAGCATGGTATGGAGGTATACTTTGTGACTTGGAGTTTTCCTCTTGTGGAAAGAACCATCTATATTTATGTATCTCATGTATTGTGGAGGACATGGGACAGCTTATGGTTGTCACTTGGAGCTTCATGATTGATGAGGGACATGTAGCTACACAGTTAGATATCACTCTAGACATTCTAGAGAGGAAACTTTGGTTCTGGGAATACATAACTTATTGCAGAAAATGGGGAGAACTTCCTTTTGTGGATGCCATTTGGAGGGAGACAGATTTCTCTAGCATCTACTTTTGCAGTTTCTTGAGGACAAGCCACATTTTTCTAGGGAGGACTGTAATATTCCCAAATTTTCACATGATATTTGGAATATTAGAGTTCTTAACAAACTTAATTAATTAAGTAAATAAAAGGGTGGAGGGACCCACAAACCTCAAAGATGAATAAAATCCACTTTTAATGTGTGTAAGTGGATATTCTAGATCTAGATCTAAAACATGGAGTAGTGGAGTAGCTCCATTAATGATAAATAAATGTAGATCATGTCTCATTTATGAGATAGATCATGGAGGATGAAATAGTCAAATAAGATCATGGATATTAAATGTAAAATCATGAGGATATTTGAAGAGTTCAATTGAGATCATAGTGCATTAAAATAATATCATAAAGCACTTATGATAAGTTAATGGAGGAAGTGATGCATTTAATGCACACATGATGGAGAGGGTGATCACCCCATGTGACCATGACGGAGGACATGGAGAAACAATGTAGTCAACCATGGAGACTTATTTCCACATGTACAGCGCAGTTTTGGAGTGGGCCTAGGCTATGGAAGGCTCGTGATCTATATAATGAAGGTGAAGGCACAATAGAAGGCAGATTTTGGATACTTGGATTATTCTTTGATCTGTTTAGATTTGGATTTGGCAGGTGACATATCCATGCACTCTTATGTTGCTTAGATAAGTTTGCAGTGTTGTTTAGCACATGGTGTTCCCAAGTAGAAATCCCGCCCTTACCCATAGAGGACTTGTGTGCCTACTTTGGGGAGGTTTTCTATTGAGCTCTATTCCTCATCAAGCATTGGTTGCACCTTCAGGAAGTTTTTTCTAGCATTCATCTAGGAAACTGGTGGAGGATTAATCCTACCACTTGTTCTTCAAATTTAGTCTTCTAGGAGCAGCAGAACTATATCCGACATTCATTACATTGGGTTTTAACTCCATGCAACAACAGTTCCTTCAAGGATTGCGCAGTCCAATCCTGTAGATCTATTGGAGGAAGGAAGTTTCCAATATTTCAGCTGGAAATCCTATGAGGGATCATATCCTCACATTGGATCTATTCTTTCCATCACCCAGGAGCTGATTTGACATATCTAGCAACAAGATATTGAGCCTCCCTCTATTACAGCGCAGTTTTATGAATTTGTTGTTCATCCAGCATCTATTTTCAGTGGAGGAGATTCGAGGAGCTAGATCTTGAGCTTTTAGCCCAAGGATCTAGTAAATGGATCATCCCTTCTTGCATAGATCTGATTGTTCATCATTGCAGCCATCATATCATCAAATTATGCAACAGATCTTCATACCTAGAAATGTATATGTGAAGCCCTAAGAGGGAGGTTTTCTTATATTGATAGATCTAAGAAACCCTTTTTGGGTTATCTTGGGTATCCATCATAGATCCCGGATCTCTATTTTCAGCATCATCGGAGCTCCCAAACTACTAACTTACTATATTTCTGGAAATTGCAGCAAGGACAGCGTAGTTTACCTTCCAGCAGTTCAGCAGTTACGTAGTCCCTCTTGTGGGATCATTTCAGGGTCATTATAGGCCATCTCCTTGGCTTGAGTGTCTCATATTTTGAGCACTGTTGTACTTGATTTTCACCTCCCATGTAATAAAATGGCTTAGCTATTTCTATGCATTCTAATGTGTATTTAAATTTATTGTTTACTTTGTTTTAGTTCTTATATTGTGTTTCATTATTACTGCATTCTCCCTTTTGGGATATTACATAAGTGTCCCTTAACCGTGGTCCTATTTTTTCCTTTATTAACTTATATTACATGAAATTTTAACCCAGGTCTGTTACATATTCTCAATCGTCTTGGCTAGAACCAATATCATTTCCTGATCCTTTCAATAACATGTTTCCAACATATGATAGTATCATGGAAATTATGACTTTGGATGAAATTCCTTGGGACGATTATCATCACTGTTCATCTTTTCTTCCCAACTTCCAGACCATTGGTAATAACTTCTCTACATTTTTTCCACCTAAGTTTGTAGATAATCATGAATGCCCTATATCGATCCTTGAGTCTAAGTCTTAAAATAATTTGGGAAATATATATACCACCATTCCGGTTAACATCTCAATTAAATCCATAATTACAGAGAACATTCACATAGGTGCTTCATGTTCACTTGAAGAAATCCAAACTTACAAAGCCCTATTCCAAGAATTTTGTGACATTTTTTCCTGGTCTTATGAGGAAATTCCAGGAATTGTTACGGGATAATAGACCCTATGGTCTAGGTTGGAAACCCAATAGAGTAAGAGGCATATAGAAACAAGAAGCATACAAACTTGTAGTCTTAATGTTTAAACTAGTAAAATGGAAAGAAGGAGCAGTAACCATAGGTCCTACGTTTGAAGGCGATCCCGCAGGGTTCAAACCCTCTACTTATCCTAGTGCTCTAAAACCTACAGCTCATTCAATAAAAGCATATATACTAGTAATAATTAAAAGCATGTTCCAGATATTACTGTTAGATCATGTAAGCATTTAAGCATAAAACATGAAATCATTCATAATAAGATCATAGTCATGTATAAAACATAAAGATCATGAATATCAAGAATGGGACAGAGCTTCCTTATTGATGAATGCAGAGAAGTGTGGAGGAATACCACCTGATTCAACCACGGCTCCAAGCGAAACTGTCCTCTGGATTCATCCAGCCCAAGCCTCAACAATGTCCTTCCAAATGCATACACATGGATTTCATATAAGAGGAATGAACATATCTGTGAGGGAAACAAGGGTTTCCACAATATGGGAGTGCAGAAGGCACAGGGATAAATTAGACTTGATCAAGGAAAAAATGGCTATAATATCAATATCCTATCTTTCTCCTCCCCTTAGGCCTTCCCATGAGGCTTATTTGTACCACCCCAAAATAGTTGTTTCAGTTGGGATATAGTTAGGCCACAGGTTGTTGTAGATAGGATTCCGATCTAACCCATAAACCCCGCCAAAAAAATAGGGATTTTTATATTTTTTTCATATTTCAAATTATATATGTGGGTTGGCTATAGATGGACCCGTGTGTGCACGCGCTTTTGAGATGGAAAATTCGTGTATGGAATTCAAAATAATGTTTTTTAGATGAAGGAACAAGTCTAAATGGAAAGGGTTTCCCAAGGCCATAACTTAGAGAATCTAGTATATATAGGTGGAAAATGATGCTATAACAGATGCCCCCTAATATATGAGGTCATAAGGGGTACATGATGGCCGAAATGTATTAAGTGTATACGAAGAATCATGCGAGGACTTGGGAGGAGTTCACCAGATTTCAACCTATCAAAAACCAATGGAAGAGATCAGAAAGCAAGCTCATGTTTGAGGCGAGCATACCCATGCTCAGAAATATTAAAGCATGTCTTCATATCAAGTATAGAGTGGATCCAATATGTATACAAGTACAAAGGAAACTGATAAATACGTAGTGGATCATTTGATCATAGCCTCAAAAGTACATATCAAGGTCATGTCATAGTATCACATATAGAATAATTGATCAATGATGCCGAAAGAGATATCTGATCACTGATGTCACATAATTTATCCTTAAATTACCAAGTTAAACAGGTGTAATAATGGTATTGCACGCAACTCAGATGCCAACATATAAGATTTTGTTGTGATGAACTGCAACATATAAGGTGGATGGTGTCACTAGCAGAAAACAAAAGGAGATGACAAGTGAACCAAAACATGCTGATGAAAAACCAAGGTCTTCACCAGCCACCATGGTACATTTCTACACTATGGGAATAAATGAGTTGAAGTCGACCATGTCAGAAATCATTTGATTACCGGTCATTGATGTATATCGTTAAAAAACATGAGACAACTCAACAATAATGATGATGAGAGTCAAGGTAACCTAGTACAATCTAACAAGTGTGAATAAATGAGTTGAAGTCGAACACTTGAGAGAGTCTAACAATCAGGAGACATTGATTTATTCTCACTTTTGATAGTGAATGACTCTGCCACTGATGACTTCAAACCCTAAGGTACTCAAAAAGGACTCTAGACCTTATTCCCAGAGCAATGAGTTGGAGTCGACAAGAAAATATCTGCTGGAAGGAAGGCATTAAGGCATCCCTCATCAATCCAACGTGAGTGTAACCTTCATGCCAATAATTTGGAAGGAATAGGATGAAGAGAGATGAAGTAACCAAACCGAAGCATGTTTTCGGTATACACAAGATGTGGCTAGCGCACGACAGAAACCCTCTAAACCAACCAATAATGAAATCTGACACAGAGGTGAGGAATCCACCAATAGGATCAAATGGAAACCAAGGTACTGCACAAATGCCAATGTGTGATAATGTAAGTTGACGTCGAACACAATGGAAACCACTCAGTCAAAGAACCATGTTTTTGATTGATTTTGAGCATAAGGTCACCTATTAATGATGGAAATAGGGCCAGTGTGCAACTCTAGGCCTAATGTCAGAGCAATTTGTTGAAGTCGATAAGAGAAAACCCGCCAGCAAGAAGTCAATGGAGACCTTCTTAACTAGCATGAGAAAAGGACCAAATATCTGATGTGATATAACATAACTCTAACAGACCAGGAATGTCCAACTAAAAATTGATTCAAGAGACACCGTAGAAAGTTCGACTTAGGTTTACTTCCCTTAAACAAAAACACGACTCAATTGTGACTATATGGCAACATATGATAAGTTTGTATAAGTTTTTCATGTAGTGGGCATAAATAAACTCTCCATATGATTGGAAGAGATAACCAACCAGGGGAGTACTGACTCAATAACAATGATATGGCTCTCTTAAGTCAAACTAAATCCCATCCCAATGGAGGAAATATTTTCTTTTGAGTGCTTTGTTCAAGGGCGAAACAAATTACTTTAGCTGCCATCAATTATGTGTTGAGATTCAACAAGAAGATCCTAGTGAAAATTAAGCACCTACACTAGGATGGATCCTTAGGATATTTTTAGGTGTATGTCTATTTATAGATGTATGTGAAAATTCTATTTATAGAATGCATGTCTATTTATAGATGCATGTCTACTATTATTATCCCTTAATATTAGTTGGAAAATAAACTATATTCTATTCTCAATGAGCACTTGGAAATAGTTAACTGAAGTGGAAAATCAGTTAGCTAAAGGAATTTCGAGTTAAGCGGTTGGTTGGTGGGACATGCAGGTTGACTTAGTTGTAACTGAGTGATTTGAAGTTGTAACAGAGTTGGAAGTGCAGTTATGCAAGTTGTAAAGTAGTTTAACTCAATTAAGTGAGTTAAACTAAGTTGTGCTAGTTGTAACTGAAGATACACTAGTGAGAGATCATGTGAATTAATTATTAATTAATTCACAATCAGTGGTCTCACATGCAACTGAAGATTTACTATTATTAACTGCATGCATGTCAAATCAAGTGGAGACCCAGTTGAGTTCTAGGTGAAATGGAAGTAAATTATCAGTTGTGACATTATCCGGTTGCACACATACAACCATACACATTAGATGTGCCCATGAGGATTGCACACTCAGGCAAGCAAGATTTCATTCATTCAGGGGTTGCTATCAACAGGGATTGCGCAGTGGAGGCAAGCTATCTGGAGACAGTAAATTGGCTAAGGAACTTGCCAATTTTTGTATGATAGTGTGAGACAATTAGCTTATGTACTGAGAGCTCTTGGATTAGAGCTTTGTACGTAAATGTTTCATGATCCATGATATAATATACAATAGAATATAGTGGGGTTTTTAGCTATAATCTTTCCCCAGTAAAATTATATGTGTTGTGTGTGATTGATATTTCTTCATGATATTGTAATTGGCGATTGTGTTTTTAATTTCCGCAAATATTTGTAGAAGTGATTCCGTATTTAACGGTAGAATATTATTGTTAGATCAGGATAATCCAGGACATACATGTATTTTGTATAATTTCTACATTATGGAAGTAATGTCTCATTCCCACTCTTTTTGAAATATATATTTTTTGTCTTTTCATATTAAAAGCCTGAAAAGGAATAAAAGAATGCCTATAGTACAGTGGAAAGAATGAGTGTTGGAATACAGATGTGCCACTTCCTAGGATTGGAACATTCCTATGCTCAATGCAAGGTGACGAAACTGGTCAATGACACTAAAAAGGATATTCTCTCCATGGGCATGGTGCGAGATATATTTCTAGATATAACAATAAAAGCACATATACTAGTAATAATTCAAAGCATGTTCTATATATTTGTTAGGTCATGTATGCGTATAAGCATAAAACATGAAATCATTCATAATAAGCTCATAGTTATGTATAAAACATAAAGATCGTGAATATCAAGAATGGGACAAAGCTTCTTTATTGATGAATGCAGAGAAGTGTGGAGGAATACTACCTGATTCAACCAAGGCTCCAACCGAAATTGTCATCTCGATCCGTCTAGCCCAAGCCTCAATAATATCCTTCCAAATGCATACACGTGGATTTCATATAAGAGGAATGAACATCTCTGTGAGGGAAACAAGGGTTTCCACAATCTGGGAGTGCAGGAGGCACAGGGATAAATCAGACTTGATCAGGGACAAAATGGCTATAATATCAATATCCTATCTTTATCCTCCCCTCAGGCCTTCCCATGAGGTGTATTTATACCACCCAAAAATATTTGTTTCAGTTGGGATACAGTTAGGTCACGGGATGTTGTAGGTAGGCTTTTGGTGTAACCAGTAAACCCCGCCCAAAAAATAGTGATTTTTATATTTTTCACATTTAAAATTATATATGCAGGTTGGGTATAAATGGACCCGCGTGTTCACGTGCTTTTGAGAGGCCAGAGTTGCATATGGAATTTAAAATAATGTTTTTTATATAAAGGAAAAGCCTGAAGGGAAAGGGCTGCCCAAGGCCATAACTCAGAGCATCAAGTATACGTAGGTGGAAAACAATGTTATAACAGGAATGAACCCAAGTATTTTTTTTCACAAAATTAAAACTTACCCAGATGTTAAACTTATCAAACAAATATTACATCTAGTGCATCCTATAAATGCTGCCATTATCAAAGTTGAAGTTGAAAAACTTCTTAAAACAGGTTTTATCTAACCTGTTCCCTAAATTGATTGGTTTTTAAACATTGTTCATATTAATAAAAATCAAGGGACAATTAGATAATGTGTCAATTATAGGGACATTAAACAAAGTTTTCCAAGAACGTACAAGCAAATTCCACTAAGCTCTAGATGATGCTAGGTTTTGCTTCTCCCGTAAACTCTAAAACCCTCTTTTCCTCAACCCCGCTTCAAAGCTTGGCGCCCCTCCCGTTTCTCGCGATACACCTACTATGAATTGCCTCGGAGGGGCTGACATCCTCCCTCCTCTCACTAGTCTCTCTTCAAAACTCGCTTGTAGACAAAAGTGCGCTCTCCGGATCCAATCCCCCGTCGTCTGCTCATACTCCCGTTGCGCACAACTCGTGACATCACTGTGCTCGCGGCCACTAAAGACAAAGGAGAAGAGAAGGATGCCTCAACAACTCGAAGAAAAGCATCCTCTCGCCACCCGTATACCAAAAGAAAGAGAGAGAGTAAAAAATAGATCTCCCCAGTCACCGAATCAATGACCAAATCCAATATATGAGGGATTATGTCCTCATAGGCAAGTTCTTAGGACTATGGCCAACAGAAAATGCCTTGCAAGGTTGGATAGTTTAAGCCTAAAGGAAAAGTGACCCTGCAGCCTGGTCCTAAAGGTTTCTTCATAGCCATATTCAACTATCTCGGGAGGAGGAGAAAGGATACATGAGGGAGACCAGTATTTCTAGGGACTCAATGGCCTGTATTCTTCAGGGATCGGATAAAGATTCAATCCTGTGACAAAAAAAGACTCTACCGGGGCACCGCCCTTAGATCCGTATGTACTCATTACCTCTGGAATACTGGGACAAAGAGACCTTAAAGGACATAGGTAATGGCTTGGGAGTGTTTATAAAAGTTGCCGAGGAAACTAAACTCGGGCGATATACCTCCTACGCCAGGATCTGTGTTTATATGCACCTCGCCAAGGCTCTCACGGACTTGATAAGTCTATTTCATGACGATTTTGAATGGGTTCAAACAATAGACTATGAGCATGTCCCCTTCCATTGCAGAAAATGTCATGAACACGGTCACCTATACCGTGACTGCCCTCTGAATCAACAGCATAAAACCCCCTCCCCTGAGCACAGCAAATATGCTGAAGGATTTACAAAGGTCACCAATCAAAGGAAGCACTCCAAGAAAGCCCATGTCTCCTTAGAAGTTCCCAAGAAACCCGAATTGAGTAATAGCTTCGAAGTTCTTGCCTCTCAAAACGCCTCGGACGATCATCAATATCATCTCACCACTTCAAATCTGCCCCCGAAATCTTCCACTCCTCTTACTAACCCCCCGACCTCTGTCCCTGCCAACACCAACTCTCTTGCCTCCACCTCCTCAGACAACCTTGATAAAGCTCTAGTACTCAAAGATTCACTCTAGCTTTCAGTACCCATCTGAAGACGGATAATACTGAACAGAATATGCCAACTCACATGGATGAAGAACCAGAGAGTATAGATCTAGGGGATCTGGACATACTCAGCCTGGAAAAAGCTTGTCACCAAAGAGAATCTGGTACAATACCTTCCCGACAAATAGATAGTCTAGAAGTGGTTCTATCAAGAGCACAGCAAAACAAATTTCTTGGTATTCAGGCAGGAAGTCTTTGGGATGGGAAAAAAATAATGAAAGAATCAAAGAAACGAGGGCATAAAAAAAATCTGTAGCGAACCATCATTGTTGGAGAAATGCTTGCGGAATCCAGTAGATTCCCCAAGCTGACCAAATTATATAAGACTCTTCCCCACTGTTCCTCATGAAGCTCATTTCATGGAACATGAGAGGGCTCAACAGCCCAGCAAAACACAGAATGCTAAAACATATGATTCAGCAAGACAAGCCATCAATAGTCTATCTACAAGAAACAAAATGCAACAATATTGCTCTAGAAAATATCCTGAATAAATCCTGGCCTGGTTTCCACTCAATTTCAGTAGACGCTTCAGGAGCATCACGGGGTCTCGCTATCATTTGGAATCTTCAGATTCTTTCCCTTTATGACTTTCATGCCTCACACTACTTTATTGAAACAAATTTCCATTTAGTGGGGACCAACACTCATGGTCATCTCACTAATGTATATTTCCCACAAGAATTACACAAAAAATTGGAACTGCTGGAAACTCTAATAGAGCTCAACACTGCCATGAGCTTCCCCCTATGGATCTGTGGGAGTGACTTTAACATGATCACAGCTCTGGAGGAAAAACATGGAGGTAGAACCAGGTTGGACGTGGACAGCACCAGCTTCAAAGATTTCATCCACGGTAATCTGCTAATGGATATTCATACTTCAAATAGAATATACACATGGACCAATAAGCGACGAGGCTCACAGCACATAGCCTCTAGGCTTGATCGTTTTCTAATGTCTAACAATGCAATTCACCTTGGAGGGGACTTTCACGCCTCCATCCTGCCTCAAGCGAGTTCTGATCATTGGCCCATAATGTTGCAGTGGACTCGTCCTAGCTCTAGGTGCAATAGATCGTTCTACTTTGAATCGTTTTGGTTCTCACACCAGAACTTCAAAGAAGTGGTCATCGATGCTTGGAACTCCTTCACTCCCCTAGCAGGAGCCAAGATGTATCAATTCCAACAAAAGCTAAAACATCTTAAGAATGTTCTCAAAACTTGGAATCGTACTCAGTTTGGAAACATTTCCGTCCACCAAAAAGATCTAGAGCAGCAAATGAACACACTGCAATAGTGCATCATCTCTGAAGGATGAACGGATGACTATGATCGATAGAAGCAAGCCCTCCTCTCCAAAATCAAAGAGTGGAGGCAACAAGAAGAGACCCTGTGGCGTCATAAATCCAGGGTCAGATGGCTGAAAGATGGGGATACAAACACTAAATTTTTCCACATGTCCACTATACAAAGACAAATGCACAACAAAATTGCTTTCATCAATAACCATCAAGGAGATTGACTCGAGGTTCATGAATATATTGAAAATGAATTCAAAGAGTATTTTCAAAACATTCTCCATGAACCTCCAGGCAACAGAAATCAAGAAATACAATTTGTCACGCAGCACATTCCAAAAATCATCACAGCTGAACACAACAACATGCTTCTCTAGCCTATCACTCTTCAAGAAGTGGAGGAAGAAATGGCACAGCTCAAAGATGGAAAAGCGCCTGGCCCCGATGGTTTCACGGCTAATTTCTTTCATGCATTCTGGGAGCAGATCAAAACATAAGTCTGGGAGCTTGTGGAAGAATCTCGGTCATTGCATTGGCTTCTACCGTCTCTCACCACGACCTTCATTTCTCTCATTCCCAAACAAGAGGACTCCAGCACTCTAGACAATTATAGGCCCATTGCACTTTGCAATGTAATCTACAAACTCATTTCTAAAGTCATAGCAAACCGGCTTAAACCTCTTCTCCCTCTTCTTATATCGCTGGAGCAGACGGGCTATGTGGAAGGGCAACATATCCTGGACAGAATTATCCTCTCGCATGAAGTGATCCATTCTCTAAAGCTTCTAAAGAAACCAAGTATGATTATCAAGTTAGATCTTTCTAAAGAATTTGACAAACTAAGTTGGAACTATATCAATCAAATTCTCTTAGTCTTTGGTTTCTGTGCTACCTGGACTCGGTGGCTAATGAACCACATCTCTTCCCCCTGTTTTTCCATCCTTCTCAATAGATATCCTTCCTCACCCTTTCAATCCTCTTGTGGTATTCGTCAGGGTGACCCTTTGTCCCATTTTCTTTTTGTTCTCATGGCTGAGGGCCTTAGCCTCTTCATTCATCATGTTTTTTCTTCCCATTCCATCAAAGGCATTTCCATCCATGACCGAACCCCCATCTCTCACCAACAGTTTGTTGATGATAATATGCGTTTTGGTCATCCGTCAGTCCAAGAGGCCTCAGTCTTCAAGTCCTTGCTTTACATCTTTTCAGAAGCCTCAGGAACCACCATCAATGCCTCTAAATCCAAAAAAAATTTCTTCCATACTTCCCTCATCTCTCAACGTAATATTGCAAGGATTTTGGCCTTCTCAATTGCTGTGCTTCCCTCGAAGTATCTTGGAGCTCCCCTCTTCGACTCTGCTATCAAACATTATTCATGGAGAACTCTTCTTGACAAATTAGAAGCTAGGCTCTCCTCTTGGACCTACCGTTCGCTCAACATTGCCAGCAGACTCATCCTATCAAATCTATTCTCCAAGCCATGCCATTGTATCTATTCTCCATATTGGCAGCCCCAAAATGGGTCTTAAAAAAAATTCGCAATCTTCAAAGAAACTTTCTCTAGGGTTCCTCGGGCCTCAATAGAAAATGGGATCTTGTCAAATGGACCGAGGTCTTCCTTCCCAAATCAGTTGGTAGGCTCGGCCTGAGAGATCCTTTACATGGCAACAATACCATGGGCGCCCACATCTAGTGGAACTGGATCTCCAAGCCGCACACACCCTGGGCTCGTCTTTGGCAATCCAAATATGCTCCAGACAGACCTCAGGAGGATCTCATTCGCATCACTATGAATACCCTTGGTTTGCTGATTTGGAATGCCGCCAAGAAACATAGTGCCTTTATCCAAGCGCACAGTTTCTAGGTGATTCATTCGGGAACTACTACTAGATTTCGGGAGGACTCTTGGCAGAAACTTCCCAAACTTGCTACTCTCTTTCAAAAACCAAAAAAGCAAGAAACTATGCAACATACTGTTCAAAACCAAGTCTATCAGTTTTGGCAGTAGCATTCCTCTCAGATTTTCAACAATGGAGATCAGTGGGAACATGACAGGATAATTGGTAGGAGGAAACATTTGAAGAAATCAATCAAGAGCTCAAACTCAAAAGAATAAAAGTTTCCGATCAAAAGGAAAAATTGCACTGGGGATTTACTCCCAAAGGAAACTTCAATACCAAAGAAGCATACCAGCTGCTCCATTATCCCACGCAGATTCAGAAGGATCATCTATGGAATCAAGTTTGGCAACCAGGTATCTGGCCTAAGGTTTCTAATTTCTGATGGCTTCTCAGCAAATAGAGACTCCTCACATGAGACAATTTACAAAAACGTGGCTTCATTGGGTCATCTAGATGTCCCAAATGCAATCTTCATTCTTAAACCACATCGCATCTCTTGGATACTTGCCCATTAGCAGCTCAACTCTGGGAGAGAACTGCTATATGCAATAGAATAACTAGTAGATGAGTGGGAGACATTGTTAATACCATCAGGAACTGGCCTTTGCAGCCTTTTCAAAGTCACTTGCTCAACTCTCTCTGGGTCCTAATTCTGGGCTTTGTCTATTGGATCGTTTGGAAGGAGCATAATAAAAGGATCTTCAAAAATCAACATACGCCCCTTGAAATCCTGTGGTTTCATCTCAAACAAAGTCTTCAAGAAACTCTTGCTCTAAGGCACTGGTAAAACTCTGACATGCCCTCCTCCCCTCCTGAATGCCTCATTATGGATATTTGGAACCTTAATCTCACACATTTTGCTTAGGTCAAAACTAACTCCTCCATCCATCCTGATTCTCCCCTCTCCTGGTCTCCACCCACGATTCACTCTTTCAAATTGAATTTCGATGGAGTTTCCAAGGGTAACCCAGGATTAGCTGGATTTGGCGGCCTTTTCAGAGATGTTGAGGGCTCTGTTTTGCATATATACTATGGCTCGCTTGGAAGAGACTCCAATAATACTGCAGAGCTTGAAGGTTTATGGTATGGAATCTGTATTGCTGAAAAATAAAACTTCTTCCCTCTCAAGGTTGAAGGGGATTCTCAAATTCTCATAGAGGCAGCTATTCGAATCCATTCTGGCACTTCAGCAGCAAATATAGCTTCGATTTGGCGACTTCTCAGTAGATTGGAACAAATTGAATATTGGCTCAGGGCTCCTCGCACCATCACCTTCAAGCACATCCGGTGCACAGCTAACAGGGTAGAGACCGTCTGGCCAATCAAGGAGTCAATCAGCAGCTCCCCTTCTTCTTTGGCCCTTTGAACAGTTCTGATGATGCTCAACTTCTTCAAGACTGCACTCTCCTGGTGCAACAAGATCATCGTCTCCCGGATGCGGGTGTTTAGTGTGCCTTGTATGTGGGCGGCGTTGTGGGTTGGCGAGTGGATTTTTACCACGACCACCCAGCCTCGCGTGACGTCCAGTATTTATTCTCCTGCCATCTCCTTCAATGTTGCTCTAATGCATCTCATTTCTCCACATCAGCCCGCTTTCTTTTCGACCATGACGCCTCCCCCCTGCTTCATTCCTGCTCCTCCCTTGAGCTCGTGCTGCTCCTTCGCTGTCGTAGAACCTCTTTCTCGGACTAGCACTAGGAATATTTGTGCTCTGGAGTGTTGTATCAATATGCTGCATGGTATTCACATCTCTTAGAGCCCCTTCTGCAAGCTGAACTTCCATCCACCCTTCGTTAGTGCCTCGGCTCTGCTTGATTACACTCCCCCACTGGCTGAAGCTCTCACCTTCAATGCCCTCCCTTGTTGTTGCATCTCCCACACCCGCTCTGCTCTGCCTGTTCGTCACATCATGCCAAGGTTACGCCAACGTATGCGTTGTAGGAGGGGTAGTAGTTGCGGGTAAGTTGCTCGTGAGGTCTCCTCTTCTACCTCTGGCTCCACTTCCCAATCCTTGGATTCTTTCTCTCGCCACTATCCCAACACCAGAAGTGGTTGTGAACGTGGGTCTGGGCAGCCCCGATTTGATTTGGGCTCCCCCCACATCCCGGACGCCCCATTCCCTACCCCTGCGCAATCTCAAACAACTCAGTTCTGCTTCCCCTGTGCTTTCATCCATTCCACTTTAATTTCCACCGTCATAATTGTGCTTCAAGAGGATTCTTCGGGTGTGGTCACCGCAACTCCAGGTGTGACTCTGGCGAAGAACACTGAAGAAATGCACAGCACTCCTCCTATTGACAGCCTAAAGCACAAAGTGCCCAGCTGCAGTGGAACTCAAGACAAGAGCCAACAGGCTGGACCAAGCGACCCCAATCGAGGCTATCTCACTAGCAAAGAAGGTCAACAGGTAGAGGAAGAAGACCCATACGATTATGGTTGCCGCATCGTCGAAGAATATCCACCTACAAGGTGCAGTGAATCTTCGAAATTTGAGTCTACACGAACAGTGTTTTTGTTTCTACGCCGCCAAATGGGCTCAATTCTCTCCGGTTCGTTTATCGCCTACAAACTCGACTTTTGCTATACTTATCACTTCCGTTTTCCTACGTGCTGCGTATATCTCTGCTTGTATCTTTTGGACTAGTGGATGCGCTTTTTAGTTTCCCGTTTATCTCGTAAACCACTGTGGCTTTGTAATTGCAAGAATGTTGCAACCTAGGCAAGATCTTTGAGGCTAGGCCTCTCGTAAATTTGTGTATCAATAATAGAAGTAGACAAATTCAAAAAAAAAAAAAAAAAAAGATAAGGCTTTTCCAAAAGACAACTATCCTACTCCATATATCGATCAAATAATTTATGATTGTATCGGTAATGAAATCTTCTCTTTCTTGGACGGATTTTCTGGGTACAATCAAATCAATATACTCCCTACGAATCAGCATAAAACCGCGTTCATTTGTCTATGTGGAACTTTTTCTTACCAAAAACTTCCATTTGGAATGAAGAATGTTGGCTCTACCTTTCAACGGGCTATGTCTTACGCTTTTCATGATATTAAGCATATTGTACAACCCTAGATGATCTACTATTTCAGTCAATGAAACGTGAAGATCATCCACTACATTTAAAAGCAATATTTATCATATGTATACATTACAATATACGATTAAATCCTCACAAATGTGCTTTCTTTGTATAAGCTAGTTGATTACTGGTATTTTTCATGTCAAAAGAAGGCATTTGTGTTAACCCTCTTAAGGTAGAGGCTATTCTAAATTTGCCTCCACCTTCAAATTTGCGCCAACTCCAAAGTTTACAAGGGAAAGCAAAATTTTTACTTCGATTTGTTTCTAATTATGCGGAGCTAACTAAAGGTTCTACTTGAATTTTGAAAAAGGGCATCTCTTTTGAATGGGATGAAACTACTCAAAAGGATTTCGATGCACTCAAACATGCATTAACTCACACACCTCTATTGCATCCACCCGATTATTATCGATATTTCTTTTTATATTTATTTGTATCTGATGTTACCATTGGCATGGTATTAGTTTAGTAGGACGAATTGAATGATGGACATGTGATTTATTATTTAAGTAGGAACCTTACGAAATCTGAAATAAAATATGCACATGTGGATAAATTGGCCTTGGCAGCTGTGCAAGTCATCCAAATATTCCTTCACTATATTCTTTTGCATAAAACAACAGTGATTTGAGATTTAAACCATATGTTTTATATTCATACGAGACAATTAATTGGGGGAAAATATTCCAAATGGATAGTTATCCTGCAGGAATTTGATTTAGAACTTATGAAATCCAAGTTGAAGAAATCATTGGTGTTTGATAAATTTATATGTGACTTTCCTTATTCTGAAACAGAAACCATGGCAGAGGATTCTCTTCCAGATGAATCACTCATTCTCATCAATATATTGGACCCTTTGTATGGATATATTATTGTTTATCTCCAAATTCAAACTTTTCATCCTAAACTATCTTGAATTGATCGTCGTCGTATTTGGTATGAACCTCAGTAATAAAATATTGTTTGTGATACACTTTATCGTCGTCATGCCGATTCTATTTTTAGATGTTGTTTGACACATGATGAAGGCGAAAAATCCTTAAATTATTCTCACTCTAAAGCATGCAGCTGTCATATGCCAGGGTTTTCCACTACCAAAAAAATTGTGCGCGCTGGGTATTTATGGCCTTCCATGTTCAAATATTGTAGAACTGTAGTCCAAAAATGTCATAATTGTAAAATATATCATCACAAAATGTGTGCACCCCCTTCTCCTCTTCACCCAACCATTGTTATCATTCATTTTTCGAAATGGGGCATCGATTTCATTACATGGAACCCTCACTCGGTAGGGGGGCATGGGTATATTATCCTAGTTGTGGATTATTTTACAAAATGGGCTGGGGTGATGCCTACTTATAAGGATGATGGTGAAATCGATGCTCTTTTCATATTCAATCATGTAATTTCTAGGATTGGTGTTCCACAAGCCATCATCACTGACCATGGCAACAATGTTTGAAACTTTATGATGATTGAACTAATTGAAAATCTAGGCTTGCATCATGATAGCTCAACTCCATATTATCTGCAAGAAAATGGACAAGTAGAAATCGTGAAAAAAATTAACTATTATGATTCAACTAATTATAGGAATTCATAAGTGGAATTATCATTTGATGATTTTCTCAGCTTTGTGGGCATATTGCACCTCAGCGAAAAATGCAACCGGATTTACACCCTTTCAGTTGGTTTGTGGTCTGGAACTAGTTTTACTGATTGAATTTGAAATCTCGTCATTGAAATTAGAAATTGAATTGTTTCCTGCTACTTCTGCATAGAAATAATTCTTTTAATACCTAGCATGCTTAGATGAAACTCATCGTGATGCTGGATTAGCTAGTGAGACTCGTAAAAAATGAGTTAAACCACACTTTGATCGAAATGTAAATCCTCGCACATATGTAGAAGGTGACTTGGTCTTGTTTTATGATCAACAACATGATAAGTTAGGAACCAGTAAGTTCAAACCTATGTGGCATGGTCCCTACATCATAAAACATGCACTAGACAAAGCAGCCTATGAGCTAGTTGACTATGACGGTGTTCCTTTAGGAAAACCCATAAATGGGCTTTACCTGAAGAAATACTATGCCTAATTCATTACATGAATACCTTGTACATTGATGTATCATATTTTTGTGTGGAAATTTTACATATTTTTACGATCTTCTTCTACTTCCCCTGCTTATCTTTTGTTACACTTGATTTGCAGATGTCGACACTCCCTCAAACTTACATTGGCTATACTTATGGCGCTAGTCGTAGTACTCGAAATTTTTCTTCTACAACTTGGGCTATTTATTCACCCAATTATGAGTTAGTAAATCTCCATGGAATATTCCTTGGTCGAACAAGGAATAATATTGCAGAATATAGTGCAGTTATGAGCTATTATCTTATGCCATTTCATTTGTTATTCTTCATTTAATCATTAGGTTGGATTCTCAACTCATAGTATTACATTTAAATCATGTTTATTAATTAAGGAGTTTTACAATGTTAAGGATGTTTTTGCGGGTCTGTATCTTGGAAAGATAATTCGATTACATTGAGTATCAGGATATTCCAAAACATTTACACACATTAATTGATGCATTGGCTAATTATGTGTTAAATCGACATTTTCAACATTTTTAAAAAGGAAAAAAATAGTCATTCGTACATTGTACAAAATAATTTGAGCAAATAGAAGTAGCTTTCATTGGTCATAATGTTTGTAAAATGTTTGGGTTTACAAAATGTCATCCAAGACATATGAGGCCTCGTGGCCTTTATTATCCAAACATGAGGATAGATCAAAAATATATATATATCCATATGACTAATGACTAAGCATGATAATCATGATAGCAGACTATAACACGAGTTGCTCGTCGTAACAGATGAATAATCGATCCAAGTACTCCTACTGTATGCATCTGGTAGCGAAGAGGTAAATCGTCAATCTTGATATCTTGGATATCTAGAGTCAACCTCTCTAAGTTATGCTCAATCTCAGTCACAAAATTTTCTACCTAGGGGTTTTATGCTATGGGAGTTTTTGGCTGCTCATAACGTCTTTCAAATCGACGCATCGCTACCCGTCTGACTCAAACCACATCTGCATGATTGTTTTAGATGATTAGTTTTGGATGTTAAAAAAAAATACAAAACAATCAAAGTGAGAATTTTTACCTATATCACCCCACTGCATTTCTGTAGGGAGTGGGATATCTGGATCATTAGGGAGTGGGATATCTGGATCATCGGTGTAGTCCATACTTGCATATGGGTAATCCTCAATCATGATAATCTGGAGATCCATCCATCTGAAATATGCAGGATTATATCTAACAATCGGACCATCAGCACCTCCATGGTGATCCATTAATGTAACCCACTTTAGCATGTGAGGATCTCATATTCCTCCCATATCCATGGATACTTGTGGACAAAGAAGAGGAATCTTCTCTAGAGCAAATGAAATAATTATTGCACCATATGAAAAGTTATATAGCTTTCCATTATTTTCTCTAGTGAGTTTCCCTTTGATGTTCGCACCAACTCCTTCACACTAGTTAAATACAGTGGGTTGCAAGCACTCTAATGAAATATGCATTTGGGCTTTGGAAACTAATTGGAGTACAATGCTTCCACATAGTCAGGCAATAGTAAATGAAATGGTCCTCAACGGAAGCCTCTCAATACTCTTAATATCGATTATTCCAATACTAAGTTTATACCTGGGAACATAATGCTCGGATAGGTAAGACTTTGTTGTTCCACCACCTAGTCTGCTCCCAAATAATGAAATATCGTTCCTGCGACGTGAAAGCCCAGTCAATAAATAGATAGCATTGGCATCTATGGTTAGCCCCTAATCTCCAATTAGAAAACATTTTTCTTGGATATTCCAAGCTCGCACCAACCATGTCAATAGATCCACTTGAGATTTCATGCCTGGAACCATAAAATATTTGAGCATACCACAATTTTTCAAAGCTTTCAATGTTACTGGATCATTCCACGAATCAACATATTGAGCTTCATTTTCTTTCTCTTTCCATTCCATTTTTACACTTCAAAAGCTTGAAAAAATTTATGGAAATTAGTTAGCAAAAGAATATGGAGGATTTTGCAAAACAATTGAGCATTTTTCATTATATTTGAAAACCCTTGGTGCCTTGTGCAGTCTCCTTCTGGGGACAGCACCAATTTTCGTACTTCCCTTTCAAGTAAACTGCACAAACCGTGTTTTTCAGCAATGAAAAATTTTGGGTTGCGTAGTCCCGATGAAGAGGAACTACACAAGCCTGAGGGCGCAATTTTAAATAATACAAACCTTAAAAAAACATGAAATCACCAGTGAAATGAAAAATAAAAACTATCAAAATGAAGAGAAAGAAATGGTTTTGTTACCTAGAAAAAACGGTGCTTGAAATTGTCCACTAGTTTGATCGCAATTTTCTTCTGAAGTTTTTGGTGAAATACACTCTCAAAAATCTCCCAATGGTAAAAAAAACACAAATAGCAAAGAAATTTTTAAGTTTTGAACTTTTATAAGCAAAACAAGCCTATTAAAATAATATTGTTTGCCTTTAGCTTCTAAAAATTCAATTTTTATTGTTTTTAACTATTTCTCAAGTAGTTATGATGATTTTTGAGTTTGAAAGTGCAACTTACAGGTTTATTTACAGAAATAAATCATCTTGACAACGAGTAAAATTTTATCACTTTTTGGGGCTCTTAAAAATTATGAAAAAAAGAGAAATATCAGAGTTACCTTTAAGCTCTTTTATGACTCTCAAAATGTGAAAATATTGTCGAGTATGCTTGTTTGTTTCGAACTCATTAAAGAAAACAAAACAAAAACATGTATGCTTGATATAAGTTTACCCCTTTTACGGATCATGTGGACTATTTACGAAAAAGGTATACTTTGACTAATCATGGTCAAAAGAGTTCTCTCCTGCATTATTTTACCCTTTTCCGGGCTTGAGAGACTAAATTTACGAAAAATGACATTTCATAGTTTGCTTATGTTTTTCTCCTAACTCCCTAAAAATGAAAAACATTGAGCTTTACTTTCTCCAGGCTCATTAAAATTTTACCTTGAAAAATATATATGAGTTTTATTTTTTGTGTTTTTTCAAACTCTTTAAAAATAAAAACAACATCGAGTTACCCATTCACTGGACTCGTAAAAATCAAACAGTGTAGGACTCGTAAATCATGACGAGACCGAACCACTCCTTCCTACGATTTATTAAAAATACTCTGAAGGTCTCATCCGAAGGATAAGCTTACATGCCAAGAACATGTTATCCTCATCAAGCTTGCATAAAAATAAAGAGTACTTGCTAGTAATGTTGGGGGGGGAAATGGAAAGAAACGTGTGGTTTTGTATTACAGAAGGCAATATGTCACTCTTGAACATGACACTCTATCACCTTTGTGTTTGGTGGGTTGGGAAATGCATTTTTCTATCAGCTAATCATACCTCATTAAAAGTCTTCAGTTTAGTATTGTGTATTATTTTTTAGTCAAATGTTGTTAAGTCAAAATTTCATGTCGCCAATAATTTTAAGAGAATTTCAACCTGATTCAAAATTACCTTGCAATTCATAGCCCTCAATTCTGTCAGTCATCCCTAAGTCAGACTTGAATTGCTTCACATTTTTTCTTAAAAACTTGACATGATTTTCATGTCGTAGGCCCTCCTACAACAAATCACTTCCCATCGACTTCAGTTCATTATCTAGGAATTTGATCTAGAAACCTCCTTTTGTACTTTGGAGCCTACATATCTTAATGGCAGGTTTCTTACTTTCAACAATAGGTTCTCATCATTGACCTTCGATCAAATGATTCTATGAGTATTCGACTTCAAGACATTTAATCATACTTCATAGATCATACTAGGGTACCTTGAGAACCATTTTCATTATTTGTGGTTTCTCTAGCACCTTTTAACGGTTGTCATTGACTGGTAATCAGGTGGTTTTTCCCATGTTCGACTTCCAAACATTCACTCGCATGGTTAGATTCATACTATGGATCGATAAAGATAAAGACCAAGACCCTAGATCTTGTTTCATCAATCCATGCTGCGTGAAGTTTTAAATATTCATGGTTGTAAATATGGATCCATGTTTAATGGTTGCGTCCATATTGTGTCTACTGTTGACATGGATTTTTGTATATTTCCATACTAATTCTTTAAGATAATTTTTCTCTGAGTATGGGAATTCCTACCTCAGTGATGATTATATCAATATATTGTATCGTAATCCTTGATTGTGTGTTTCAGGTCTCCAACCATGGTATCTAATCTGATCTTTGGCAAGATAAAGTGCTTCAGTCCTCAAACATATTTTTTGACTTTGCACTTTAGGGGGAAATCTATTACACGTCATTTTTTCACCATTAGGAAAATTACTGAAAAATTGGATCTCTCTCTATCCAATGGGTTGTTTCAAGTATTTCCCTACAATGTTAGAAGAAAAATCATCCCAAAGACAACAAGAATATTGTATTACATTGCTCAAGAAACCTACTTTTAAACATTACGCAGTTTCCTAACCAGTATCTGGGCAACTGCGGCTTTGACCATTGTGTCTTGCGCATACATGCACTCTGTCTTCTACTAAAAACTATGCAAATTACTTAACGAGAATAAAAATAAAAAGTAATTTCTAGAAGCCTTGTTGGAGGAATATTTCCCAACTGAAAGCCTCAAGCCTCTACATACTTGGGCCTCATCCCTTTGTTCATGGAGCAAACTTCCTCCCTTTGTGGAACGCTAATCCCTCCTTTTGAAGATCTCATCCCTTGAGAAGATGATCTCAAACCTCCTCCTCTTTTCCTATAATTTAACATAGACCAAACGGTTAAGGAAGACTTCTGAATGTAAATTTATGTTTTTGGAATAGGGCTATAAAGCTTGTCATCTAAGGGGAGGATTGAAGATTATTGGGAGGAGGCTTACATCATCAAGGAAAGGTTGTATTGCTTCTTCTTGTTCTAATATTAATACAAGCAATTGTTTCTTTCCTAATTGCATTTTCTTAATGTTATTTGCAAACTTCCTTGATCTTTTGCATAATTTATAAATGAATATGAGTTTAATCCTATGATATGTGTTATGTTGCAATCTTCATTTGCTTTATGTTTCATCTTTTTCTACGATATGATTTTATGCCTTGTTTGTTTTTGTTCATGCAGATCTTCTTTTAAAGCAAAGAGGAAAGGCTTTTGAAAGCATCAAAAGGACTTCCACAAGAATTTCATAGAAAGGTAAGAGGCTCCTGCATATCTCATACTTCATACATTAGTTGTGAATTAAGGAAAGGTAGAAGTCACTTTTTTTGTTTGTTACTAGATCTCTTCGGAATCTAGGGAGATCGCTCTTTTCCGCAAGAGGGATTTATCTGCCATAACAATTGTGTGAAGGAAGAAACAAGGGTGTAGTGAGGGCTCCTCTGCACTTTGCACAATGTATCAATGTTATCGTGAAGATTAATTTTTTTTCAACTGAATTTCATCAAAAGGACATAGAAAGGAAACAAAAACAACTTTAAAAAATGCATAGATTTAATCATGAATTATGAATATTGCTCCAAATACAATACTTTCTAACGAAGGAAACTTAATGCACCAGAAATGGTGTGGAGGAAGTATACATTGTGCTTATTTCGGAGGAAAAAATCTTGACTCGATATAATCTCTACTCTTTAAGAAACTCCTTCTTACTCAATTTATATGCACACCCTTTCTCTCACACTTCCTGCACACCTTATTATGTATAACGGTGAGCATGAGGTCCTCCATCCTAATGAGAGAAAATCTTCTCAAGAATATCATTTCTTCATTTATCACTTATTTGTATCTTCCTTTGTATTATGCTCCGTTAATACTCTCACATTGTGTGCAGGTATAGAAAGAGCATAATCAAAGTCTCTTATGTATCTTTGAATTAACTATTTTAAAAAACAATGGAGGTTTGTCTCTGTAAGCATTCATTTTTTGACTAAGTGCGGAGATGCATGAGTGTAGAGAAGTGTAGATAAATCACCATTCTCTGCACCTCGATGAAACCTAATAGCATAACTAAGAAAAATAATAATCATGATAAATTGGGACCTGGGATTTAAATTCTATCTAACCAATGTAACATTTGTACGTAGGTAGGAAATTATGCAAATTTTGGGATGACAGTGAGCATCTAATGTGTTCAAAATTAAATTCCTTGCAATAAGCTTCTAATAAAACCTAGATCTCAACATTAATGACATACATATAATCTATTTACAAGCATTTTTTTTACATTAAAAATTTCCATACAAGTTTTAAAGTTGAAACCACAAATATTATTATTTAGTGATTTAATTTTTTATTAATAGATGTAAATGCTAGTGGGGATTTTTTTTGTTTGGTTGCGTGCCCTAACCATATCACCAGAGCCAAAATGCCAAATTCTTCTTATCCACTAGGATCTATAATCCTTGCTTGTGTACAAAGGCACATCAAACCAAACATACATGTAAATGAGAGGACTACAACATATTATGTTCTAAGAGGTGTGGAACTTGAGAAGGTAATACCCAATTTGTGAAAAGTTTCCTATCAGCAATATTTTGTAGGAAAATAAGTTTTATTTATTTCCTTGCTTATGTTATTTTCACAGGGAATGCACTGGCTGAGCAATACCATACCACGTGGGTTCACATTGGGGGATTTATATTGACGAAAAAATGGCATAATAAATTGGGGGATATATAGGGGGTAAGGGGTTTTTATATTGACAGGTATAAAAAATGGAGCTCAAAGTTAATGAAAAAATATAAAGGGGTAAAAAAAATGTTAATGAAAAAATGGATACCTACAATATCTAGTGGAAGTGGGGGTTTTTTAAATTGGGAAGGTGTATTGGGTTCATATTGGTAGGGTGTTAAATAATGTGATTTTTAGGGGTATTTTCCAATATGTAGTCAAATAAAGGGTATTGTTTAATATGCCACGATAGCACGTGATAGGATAGAGGTTGATTGAGTGAAGCCCCCGTGGTTATTTTATTAATTAATAGTACCCTATATTTGTTTTGTCGTTATCTTGTGCAGAAGGTGCAAAGAAAACTCTGCACAATGAAAGCCCTTTTTACTTCGCATACAACAATGAAAAAAAAAGTTTGTTCCATTTACCATTGCTAACCTAAAACATCTAATATGTATTTTACATGAGAATTTGGAATTAGGTATATAAAAATAAATAAAAAGGAGTTGGAATTTTTCCATGTATAATTATCAAATTGGAAATCGATGTTTGTTGTCAATAAGCTTATTAAAATGGTCATCTCCACAAGTGTGTCCATCAAATTTTAGAATGGAATATGTATAGCCCATTGCATCTAAAATTAGAATTTATGTTTAAAAATGATTTGTAATTTGTGAGCAATCTCTTTGGAAAAACATTGTGAGCAGTTACCATCCTGGAAGAGGCTAATTCATTATGATCGCTAAATATGTCTCGTCACTCTTTTAAATTATCTCATGGTCATCATATATTGGACAATACTAAAACTCATTTTGAAAAGATAATAGTTTTGAAATGCTAGTTTTTAGCTTAACGTGAACCAGCAGAACTATATCAAGTCAACATATGAAATTGGCTCACAGATACAGCTAATCGTCTACATTTATTCTGCATCTGATATACATGCAAAACAAACTTTTCGTGCCCCAAACATTAACAAGAAAAAACTGCTAATTAATTGATTTATGTGTAGTTTTGTGCAGAACAGAAGTGTGCAGAATAACTATGTGAAAGGAGAATGTATGTGGAAATATAGAACATTGCGAAACAAAATTCATGTTGCTTGATTTGCATATCCATTCTCCCGCACAACAATTCTTTCTCGCATCAATACCAAGTTTCACTCACTTTGTTTTGATAATAGATCATTGGTTGGTAGCAAAACAAGAGTAGAACAAGCTAAGAGAGTAAATGTCGTGAATATGCATTGATTCACTAAATAAATTTTGAAAATACTTGTATTTATTGGAAGGGGAGCTTTAGTTAATCGTAGGGTTAAGCTAAATCGAACATCGGGTTCAAACTAATAATATAACTAACACTACCATAAATAAGCAGTAACTCGATGCAATAAAATCAATGTTTAATTGTCATTGTATCTTTACATAAATCAAAATAGAATGGGAATTGTGATATTAATAAATAATATGTTGATATCAATTTCTAAAGTGTGCCAAATGTTGCAATCATGAAACGCAATCCTATGAATTGGACTATCTCAAGTGGGGCTTTAAGAAAAATGAATACGACTTACAGTAACTGATATCCGAATAGTCTTTTCTGATTACAGATCAGGAAAATAAGTACTATCTATATTGATGATGATTAGTGGTTAATTCATACCATTAAAATCAATAATAGTTAAATTTCCTTTCAGAACTTTGATGTCAAATCGTGATTTAGATGATTTATGGCCTCATACGCATTATATGTAGGCATGTTGGCTCCGAAATTGTTTCTAAAAGCTCTGGGAAACCGATTTTCCAATGTTCATCTTATTATAGGCTTGTTAGTATTGAATTTGTTTATAAAATATCTAGATAAGTGACTTGATTTGTTTCTTCTCAAACTGATAAGTGTTATCAGGATTTGCTTTATCATTTGTCTATTGTTTCTTGAATTCTCTAAGTCTTGTTGGTATCGTCGTTATCGAATCAATGAAGTGATTTCTGAAATTTCTTTTGATTTATGCCACAATTATTTTAAATGTAAACTCTACCAGAAATTTGAAATACAATTTCGATATTCTTGGCGTTATTAATTTGGTGTTGCATTGGACTCTATCATCACAATTCCAGAGAACTAGTAAGCAGAGCGAAGGAGGAGGAAAGGGACATAAGGGAGGAACGCTTTGTCACTCAGAATATTGTGGTAATTCGAACGAAGGAGGAAGAAAGAGGGATGCGGGAGTGGGGGGGAGGGGGGAGGGGGGAATTCTCTGTGACTCATAATACTGTGGTTTAGGTGTCACTATTGCAATACCATAACTGAGACAAATGGTTGAAGAAATAAATGGAAGAATCATACAGGAACAGTTACATGCAATCAACAAATATATCTTAATGCACATCCATGATATCTTAATGCTTAGCCAAGATTTCATAATGCTAATGAATAACATATTGGGACTTCAACAAACACTTCGGAGGCTAGAAGATGAAATAGATGCCATAAAAACTTCATTAGAATATTTCTTACAAAACATGAATGGATAAATCATGCCTCCATTCTTAAAATGCAATCAATGGAAGAGCCAACCTCCAGGAAGAAATCATTAACTCAGAAATCATTACCAAATGTTGCTGCTTTTCGAGCCAATTTTGAAATTCAACCTATGCAAAAGGCTATACATTGCAATTTTCCTGGAAGATTAAAACAAATACCTTTTCAAAAATTATAATAGAATAGTCTAATAACATTGAATCACCTGTACTTTGATCATGCTCATGGACCATGAATTTTGTAAATTACGCCAAATTAGATCATGAGACTAATGTAAATATTACGTGTCATCTAATCAAATTGCACAATTGCAAACATAAGGATCTTGTTTTCTCCTTTAGAAAATCGTGAAAGTGTTTTCTTTCATTTTCTAATCTAATCAAATTATACATTGCAAACAATCGAAAAAGTTGTAACAGCCCTAGTCAAAATTCCATGTAATAAATTTAATAAAGGAAAAATAATAACCAAGGTCATGGGACACATATTCCAAGATGAATGTTGGGGAAAAAATCCTAGTGTGGGTGTTCATTTGGTTTATTATGGCTAAGGAAACTGGAAAAGGCACTGGCAAAGGCTTTGGAAAGGCAAAATGGCATTTTTGGAAATTTATTTATGAAAGTAATGGAAATTGGGAGAAAAGGAAGGTAAAAGGTCACAGGTTGCACGTGAGGAGGAAAATGAAGGAAATATAATGGAAAATGAAGAAAATAGAGGCCTCATAAATAAAAAGGTTTATGAGGATCAGTTGGTACCTTTTGTTAGTTCAGTTTTGGAGCTCTCTCTCTCTCTACTCTCTCTCTCACTCTTGGACACTTAAATCATTCTTGGAGCACTATAGCATTGGGTAAAGAAAAGAAAAGGAAGAGAAAATAAGGAAAAGGGAAGTAAAGATCAAGCAAGGAAGAGCAAAATCAAGCGACTACAACGAGATTACTTGCAATTATCGATTTGCATGTGTGATTTCCTTGCTAGATTTAGCATGCATGGTACATGCATGTGCATTCTTGGTTCTTTTTTTATCATTGGCATGGGTTTTTCTAGATGTGACAGTGTTCTTCAGCCTTGCATTTCCATTTCTAGATAGCCATGGTGTGGTGGGTTCTCTTGTATTTGGTCGATCTGTATTGTGAGATGGATTCGAAGTTAAGTGGGGTGGTCTTAGGGTTATTCACAAGGCCTAGGAATCCCGGGATGGGATACACGGTGAATCCTAGTTCTGAACACCTCGATTGGGCCTAGGAATCTGCAATTGGTGAATGGCGGGATACATAGTAAAACTCATAGGTGAATACCATTTATTGGGCCTAGAAATCCCTTGACTGGTAATGGCGGGATGCATGGTAAATCCCAAAGGTTGGTGACCTTATAGGCCTAGGAATTCCTTGACCGGTAATGGTGGGATACACAATAAAGCCGATAGGTTGAGATAAAAAAATTCCTCGCGGTTTAGGAAAAGAGATCTGGAGGCATCCATGCTTGTTTAGGGCCTCGTGATATGGTGGGGATTGCGATAAATCCTGGTTGTATTTATGAGGGTTTTGGGCCTAGGAATCTCTTGGTGGATATACAATAAAGCCTAAGGAAGCCCTGGTTGGTTTTGTCGTGAGTCCCACATTCATGCTTGGATTATGGCACCAGGGTGATTGGTTGAAAGAAACATTTGGTTCAATCTAACCTATGGTCAGGTGGTTCATGGAAGTGCCAGGCCTAGTTGCCTTAAGCATTCATTAATAAGATCTCCTTCTCCCTTGGTATTTCATATGTAAATTTACTAGTTCATATGTGGTTTTTATGGTTGTTATATCCTTATTATTTTTGTTGGTTATATGTTGGTTATGAGTATGTTTTAAGACAAACTTAATGTATGTCTCTCCTCATGTTTTGATTAGAAAATGAATATATGACCTAATAGATGATAATGCATCTATTGTGATAAGGCATTAATGCTTCTTGACAATTCTCAGATAAGTATGAGACCCCTATGCTCAAATCTGTTGTTATGACCTGTAGATTACATATTTGTGACATGTTTGACAAAATTCCTTTCATGGCTTGATCCAGGTGGATATTGGTGGTCACCCACCTATTCCACTTGGGGCCCCACCATTGTCTCTTTCAGTTTTTTAGTTTCGTCACAACTTACTATTTTTAGCAGTTTTTCGGGTCATGAACTTCCGGAGCCGTTTTGAGGCCCTAAACGATGTTTTTTTGGGAAAACGGGGAGCAACATCGATCCATAGACCTGCTCACTCGAAATTTGTAGTCCTCGAATAGATATTTCTAACGAGGTATGGTACGCGTCAAACGGAGATTGTATGCCAAAGTTACATCCTCGAGAATTTGAAACACCAATTTACCCAAACGGGGCCCATATTTTTGGCGCTTCATCTCCTAGGGTTAGGGTTTTGGCTGTTTAGGATTTCCCATTGTTTCTAAATAATAAATAGGCCCTCGAGCCTCATTGTAAATCAGTTCAGAGGCATGTAGCTGCCACATCTCTTCTCAGAGATAGCTACCAGTGCCCTAGCTAGTTTTATTTCCATTATGTCTGTAAGCAAATTTCAGTTCTTTGATATTAATGAAATGAAGTGTTATTTCCGCTGCATCTTTGTATTTATGGTTATATGTTTATTCTGTTTCATTCCTGCATAAATCTGAATCATGGCTAGTAGGGGTCAGATCAAGTACGTGTACCAATGATTGCATTAGTAACCTTATTCCATTGTTATTTATCATTTCTGAAAGTTTAATGAACTCTTGGGCATTGGCCTAAGTCTCGTCCCTTAAAAAGTGGCACAGAATCTGGGGCTGATGGCTCAAAATTGCCTAGAAAATTCCACAGTCATTGGCATGGCTTGCTATGGGAGCGAATGGAAGGCCTCATTTGCATGCATGGATTTGATGGCCCAGATCAGCAAAATGATAATTTGTTGCAGGGGTTAAGCACTTGGAAGAGTTGGTTGCCTCCTGGAGGGTCTGTAGCTCCTAGGGAAGGTTAGAATGATTTTTTTTTGGTCAATTCCACTTTGTTAACTGTACATGGGGAGTTAAATCACATCATAGTAGCCTCTCATCAAATGTTTACCCCAGTGGACTAGTTAGCTTGGGTTAACGTGGGAGGAAGGTGTTACAAAAGTTACATGTGATCATTAACTTGTCGTATTGCTTTGTTTAAAAAGTCATGTGTGGTGGAAAAATATATGCAAATGTAATATATGTGAGAAGGAAATATTTTTTCTAATATTCTTTGACAAATTATATAATTTTCAAATTTGATAAATCAGTAAAACAATTTAAGAAATCACATTACAAAAAAAAACACGACATAGCACAAAATATGGAACTTAAACAAAAAAAATCATTGAAATTCATTTTTGTACAATGTTAATAGCTACAAATCACCTAACCACAAGATGAAATCAAATCCCAAACATCCAACAAACCAAAAAAACTCTCTAGCAATACTCAAATTCTTGAAGCAGAAAGTAGAAAGTGGTGTTAACGTTGGAACTATGGATATGCGGAGGTTCAGAAATGCAAATGCCTCCCCACCCCTCACCAATAGTCAATGGGAATTCAATATTACTAGTTATCAGTAATAGGGATATCCACACTTTCCGTAGAACACTTCCTGATTTTTACAGCTCGATAATAATTTTATCTCCATAATACCATCAGTAGATTTCTTAACAATGCAAGCAAATAAAATTGTATTGTCATTATATTCGTCGAAAATGTAAACAAAGACAACCATCATTATATACGCATAATCAAGTTTTGATTATTTACTGTAAATATGCCATGGATGTCCAAACTGGACAAAAAATCAATAATAGTTGATTTTTCCACACAATATTGCTAATAGGAAGCTTCACAAATTAGGTAATGCATTCTCCATTTCCATGCCTCTTAGAACATAGTATGTTGTTGTCATGTCATTTGCATGTATGATACAGTTTAATCAATGGAAATAAACATGGTGACAATTTTCTTTGCAAATAGTATAATAAACCATAGTTTCATCCACAGTTCTAACAGTTGTAATTGGACTATTGAATTTTGCACATACAATCTCAAAGGGAATTGTATATGCATTAGTCACCGTTAGTAGTCCTTGCAAGTGCTACAAAATTGATATAGAAAATAAAGACTTATCAATTTGAAATCAAATGACTTTCTATTCTTCTCTCTTTTCTCCTTATTTTAGTTGGGCGATTTTTTTACAAATAGGGGTTTGAATATGCATCCTCCAATATTTATTTTAAAAAAAATAGTTGTAAACCATTATCCCATGGGGATTTGATGGGAAGAGTTTAAAAAAAAAATCAAAGTACATTCTCAATTCACCCTATTTTTATGGGAATGCCAAATATTTGGATTTCTTTTTCCTCGTGGAATTTATTTTCACTTTATTATATTGTTTTATTAACCCAAAAAATTGGAATTTGTCTTTTTTCCAATAAAATTCAAACTACATTCTACCATTCGCCCTATTTTTATGGTAATGGAAAATATCAAGATATATTTCACTCTATTTTTATGGGAATATAAATTATCTGGATTTGTTTCTCCTCATGGAATTTATTTTCACTCTATTATATTTTTTTCTATTAACCCAAAATTGTTGGAATTTGTCTTTTTTCTAGTAAAATTCAAACTACATTCTCCCATTTTCCCTATTTTTATGGTAATGGAAAGTATCAAGATATATTTCTCCCTATTTTTATGGGAATACCAATTATTTGGATTTGTTTCTCCTCGTGAAATTTATTTTTACTCTATTATAATTTTCTATTAGCCCAAAATTGTTGGAATTTGTTTTTTTGCAGTAAAATGTATCCCCCACTTCATGGAATGTGGAATCATGGGTTTATAGGAATTTGGGGTTTATATGAAAGTCATTTCGTCACAATTTAAACAACCATTGCAATGGAGAGATAGATTTATAAATTCTTCCCTGTTGATTTGACATCTAACGAACACAATTATTCGACTATATGCTTTTTAATTTGGTAAGCATTCACCCACAACTATGTTCTTTAAATATTCAAATGAAGAAACTATACAACATAAAAATATGAATATGATTATTAAAATTGTACTTTTTATTTTATTTTTTACCTAGATAAACTATTATAAATTTTTCTTATTGTAATAGTAGAGATTATCAATAAATTTTTATCTAAATAGTAGAAGATGTATCATCTTTTTATATTTTTATATGTCTAGATTGAAAAGTTGTTTTATCTGCTAAACATTTAACCTTATATATAAAAGAGAGAACGGGTTATATAAACCTAAATACTATGGTTGTAAGATATATTTAATTGTATACATCAGTGCATTCACCATCGAAGTCGTCAAAATTGTTTAGCAATCAATAAAATAATAGTCCAGCGAAGATTGTTGTGGCAATTCACAAATTCCTTTAACATTGAAACTCTAGGACATTCAATGGATTTGATCCACCGTGTATCATGAAAGGGTGATTTTTCTCATAATTGTAGCAATCTCTCCTTTCTAATTCAATTAGGCAGTGAGGGTGGTGGGGCTATATTCCAATGTATAAATAAAAACTACTAAGTTGTAATGTCTCCCTTTTATTTACCATAGCATTTTTAAAAAGGTTACAAAATAGTTAGTTTCTACATGTTGAGATTCACATTAACGAGTGGTGGAGCTATATTCCAATGTAGATATAAAAACTACTAACTTGTAATGTCTCCCTTTCACTTACCATGGCATTTTTAAAAAGGTTACAAAATAGTTAGTTTCTACATGTACACATTCACATTAACTCATTTTCATGCAGCTTTAAAGGCTTGCAATCAAATAATAATCTCTAATTATTTTGATTTTACATCCACCTTTGTGTTTCACTTAAGTGTAATAGTTTCATATGTTCCATTAAAATCTTATTCATGTTTAAGGTATATACTCTAAATCATAGATATTAAAAAAAATTGCATGATAGGTTGCGGATAAAATATAATTAGCAAACATATATAGATAAAAAGAATAATAATTAAACTTCTTTTACAAAACATTATCATAGATACTAAGTGTGTGCATGAAATAAAAAAATGTAAGTATCTATATAGATAATTTCCTGGCGGAGATTAAGTGGGGGTGATTCTTTCCCTTCCTTCTATTTGTAAAGGTAGATTGACTCTATTCTGGTACAATTTTCTCACCTATCTATATATATAATGTTGTAGTCTAGTACTAGAATGTTTTTAAATAGATTTTGATGTAAAAATTTTAAATGAATTTTGATGCAAAATTATAGTAACACCTGAGTCTGCATATTTCTTAATCGATTCACTTGCTCCATTTCATTTTATTGTATTGTATTTGTGAAAAAAAGCTAATTACTGGTCATAGTAATAAAATTAGTGATTTATTTATTAATTTTGATATTATTATTATTTTTATTATTATCTACACTATTTTGAGAAAATAAGCAAGTGTTTCACTAATTTTCTCATTTAAAATTAATAATTTTATAAATTTGAAAACCCCTAGTAGGATAAGTTTTCTTTTTTAAGATATTAATTAAACAATGTCAAAAAAAAATTAGTGATTTTCCAATTTAATATGTGTGTCTGTTTCAATGTCATTTTCTAAATTGACATGTTTAATTTTCTTTGAATTATATCATGAATGAAAAAATGTATTTACAAATATTTATTTAATTATTTTTATATTTAAAAAAGTGAGTGATATAAAAATGAATTTTAAAAAAATCTAATAATATAATTTTTATTTTTATTAGATTAGAATTTTTTTATAATGGTTAAGAGCATTTGTTTCCTTCTAAGGGGTCATAGGTTCAAAACCAGAGGGGGGTAGAGTATGTATGCCTTAGTAGACTTAGCAGTCAAATCAATAAGCGGAGGTGGGTTCCTTGCCCCAAAAACAAGGGGGTCTCATACACCAATTTGGTGTTTGGCTTGGTCGAGACCTTAAAATTGGATAATAATAATAATAATTCATAAATTATATATGTGTGTGTGTCACTAATATGATTTGTACTTTTATCAAGTTTAAAAATTACAAGAAACATCTTTTAAAAAAATATACATCCACTTAAAATTATATGTATATGACTATCACCAATTTAATATATATATATATATAATCTTTTAGTCAAAATGAAAAAATGAAAGATATAAAAAAAAAAAATTCTATATATAAACATTATTGGTTTTACAAAAACCTTTATATCTATGTACAGTTTCTTCCAACAAAAATTTTCATAACATTTTATAAATATATAATACTCAAAAAATAATGGATGTAAAGATACAATAAAACTATTTCATTATGATAGAAAAAATTAATATAAAATATAATATTTATATTTATCATTCTTAAATTTTTACCTAAACATACTAAGTATTGTTATAATGGTATTTCTATGTAATTCAAAATATAGTTTTGACATTCTTACCATATTATTTATATAATTAAATATAAATAGAATATAAATAAAAAACATATAAAATATAAGTAATACTTTGTATAATTAACTAAAAAAATATATTACATAATTATAATTTTTATTATTAAATTTTAATTAAAAGTATTTATATCGGAAATATTATTTATTTTAATTTATGTTTTAAAATAAAATTATATACATCATATAGCATTTTATTTGTTGTTGTAAATATTTAAAAATAATAAATGTTTTTTATTATTTGTTTATTATTATTTAAATAATAATAATAGATATTTTTAATATTATTTATTAATTATTATTTTTGTAAATGTATTTTTTAAGAGTAAGGTTTTTCAAATTTTAATTTAATTATCATTAGTTATTTGGTGGAACAATTTGATGTACACTAATTTTTAGTACTAGTCACGATAAGGGTTTGAGATTTATCTCAAAAAAATAACTCCTAACCAATCTAATTGCCACTAAATACTACAAAACCAACCCTACTACAACGCACCAAGTGGAGAAAATGCTCCTAAAAATGAGCAAGCCCAAAACTTGAAATGTAGGTGGGTAGGGAAATAATGTCACATAGATTAATGGTCCTTTGAAATTTTCCAAGATGTTGCATTAATCTCACCCAGTGCCAAAATATAACTTGTGAAGGTGTTGAACACTTTGAACATAACATCACTCACTTAGCCACCTAAACACTATGTTGAGAAGTAACTTTATTTGCAATGACTTCACAATATTTATAATTTAGTGAAAAGTTTGCCAAGATTTAACCAAAAAAATATAATTCAATAAAAGATTCACCAAAAAATTATATATACATATTATATAATTGAAAAAATAGCTTAGATACATTTTTATATGTACCATATGGATTCACCCATTTATTATACATATAATTTCGGGGGGTTTCTTGAAATTTATATATATGTGTGTGTGTGTGTGTGTGTGTGTGTGTGTGTGTCTATATATATATATATATATATAAAGAGAGAGAGAGAGAGAGAGAGAGAGAGTATCGTGCATATTCCACTCGCTGAAGAAAGCAAGTTTCTCATACTTTCCACTTTGTTTTATGTTTTCAATGAACATATGAAGTGGATTGTGAAGTTCAAAGAGAGAGAGAGAGAGTATCGTGCATATTCCACTCGCTGAAGAAAGAAAGTTTTTCATACTTCCCACTTTTTTTTATGTTTTCAATGAACATATGAAGTGGATTATGAAGTTCAAAAAACCTTTTCTTGTTTTTAACTATATTTTTTAGCAAGATGAGCGGAAAAATGTTTTATTGCAATTGTCACTAGATTGAAATATATGTTGGAAGAAATTTTTCATGTTTTTGAACTATCACATATGCAATATTTGTAAAATAATACATGTAAACCATACAAGAGATGAAAAATAACTTTCTATTGATGAAACACTCAAATAAATATAAGCTTACTATTGCCACTTCATGATCTGCATTCATGTCTTTGATTTCTAGTACACATTGCATCCTTATTTATGTTGCTAAAATTGCAATGGCACCTATTGTGCTAACTGGAAACGAATCTTGACTACGGGACAGATTTGCAATCGTGATATTTGAGAAAAATCGATACACTCCTCAAAGAGGACAAATGTTTTCTACCATGCTAAAGCTATTTAGTACAATAGTTTTCTCATAGTCACCACTATCATATTTGTGATTTGGATTATTTCGAAATTTCTAATAGCAACATCAACATTTGCAATAAGTTTTTCCTCGTGTTGTTCAACTAAATATGTTGGCGCAAGCAATGTTATGTTCATTTAGGCCTTCATATTTGTCAAATCTACACATATTATTGCTTTTGTCTTATTTGATTTGTCTAAAAAAGTACAATATGTAACTAACACGACATCATGGAAAAAGATTATTGTTATGTTGTTATTGATATCTTCGACCAATAATGGCATAGACTCAATATTTTTTTGCCTAGTCATGAGCATTGACTTGAAAATAATTCAAGAAAACAAAAAAAAAATATGTTTTACAGTTATCTAAACTTGGGCAAAACTACTTTTTTGAATATGTTGCTTGTTTGTTTTTTGCACTTTTCATTGTGTCTCTTGTGATATATACTTTTATAATTGTGCTCATTATCATATCTACTTCTTCATCCTATCTATAGTCACTTCAATGATAGTATCTTTATTTGAGACTGGTTCGGAATATGGTACTTTTTGCCTTTTCACAAATACTACACTCAAATCATTGCTTAAAATGATGTTATGATTGATATTAAGTAAGACTTAAGTGATGAAGACAACTAGATATCACAAATTCCTTTCTAATGTATATTTTAATATCAAGTTTGTAGCTACAAGATAGAAACTTAGTTTCGAAGTTCCTTTTTACATGTATTTAAACCAAAAAATTAACAAATGTGAAATGCACAAATGTTTTATGGAAATACTAAACATACTTTTTTGTTTATACTTGTTCTCCTGGATCTGAATCTCTAAGTGTTACATGTTTCCTGAAAATTTAAATAGTGTCATTTTTAGTTACATTGCATAAAAAAATATAGCAAAAAACATACAGTTGTATAATGTAACAATCAAATGACAATAAATAGAAAAAAAAAATGCACCTCTTAGTAAAGTTATCATTGTCTTTAACTATATATGTTTTATTTGTGTTGAAATCGTGCTCTGAAGATATGAGTTAGATCAAATATATAGAAATAAGGAAAAAAAGGTTCTAATTTCATAGCATGAAAACAATTCAGTCATGACAGCTACACGATGCTAATGTATATTGTACAAACATTTTGAAGCATTATCATGTTATCCACTTTTTTAACTATGCACCTTATTGCTACAGGACTGTAACATATATTGTATAAAGGCTCTAAGTACTCGTATACAAAAGTAATTATGCACAAATTATCTGAAAAAAAATGCTACACATTTTTCACCTGCATTCAAAATAAGCTTGTAGATAAAATCCCTCACATCATGAAACTACCAGAACAATCATTGTACAACCCAAAGAACAAATCCTTTTGCAACCATCTCCCGCAAAAACTTATCGGACATGCATTCACAACATGTATGCTAAAAATTGCATGAAAAACACCTCTCCAATGCTCCTATAAACAACATAATTGGAATTAGTGGTTAGAATCGTCACATTATATTTCAAAATTTCATAATACCTTTTACCTTCCAACATCAACATGTTTAATTTGATATCGGGAAGCACAATCAAAGCTTCTTATGCACCTTTTCACTCTGCAAAAATTTAAACGATTAAAACATATAACATATTTTGAACTTTATAGTAAAAATAACTACAAAAGTTTGAGGCATGGAGAGTTTGGGTAGGCAATTAATTGTCCCCACTACTGCCTCTATGAGAGTTCATCTAATTTGAGCTTTTTGAATATTAAATGCATTTGTGATTTGACATTTATCAATCAAATAGTTATCATCCTATATTAAACGAAATGTCTTTCTAATGCATACGAGGAAGGAGTGTTGCATGAAAGAACAAATTTGTGAAACAAGTAGCGGAAACTTTCTCCCCTTCATACGCTTCTAAAAATGGTCCCTCGCACTTAGTATAATTTGGAATCTACAGAAAATTAGGTAATATATAAAAACTCAAAGAAAATTCTCGAAAATATACTTTCAATTAATGTTTTTGCACAATGTCTCAAAATTCTTTTCAAAATTGGTAACCAGACTCAAAATTCAAATGAGCATTGAACATAGAGTCATGGTATAAAGAATAATATTTGTTGCATAAAGAATTTATCAAAATATTGATACTTAAATCATAAAAGTAAATGAATTCACCCCAACGGGGTTTTCAATTGGCCTCTTGTAAACTGTAATGTCAAAAAGGCGCCTGCAACGAAAAACAAAAAACTGCATCTATAAACTAGTTTAGTTCACAATAAGGCATCCAACATGCTAGTCTTTGAAATAAGCGTGGGTGATCAGCTCAGCGCACTACTATGTCTACATGAGCACGTTTTATTTGATATAGGGATGAAAATGATCTCTAGGAAATTATTTTGTGGGGGGGTTTATGTCTCGTTCTTAAAACTATGTTCTGTGGATCTGAGTGCGGAGGTGTGGCTGTGCGCAAATACGAAATGAACACCGTGAAAGCATTAATTATTTTTAAAAACGATGATGTTCGATTGAATTTGATAATAATTTATTAAAAAAATAAAATATACATTGTGTAGAGTGCGGAGGAAAATTGCTTGATTCGATATAGTCCTTGATCTTTAAGAAACACCCCTGCACACCCTTTCTCCCACGCTTCCCACACACCTGATCATGTCCCACAAAGCATCTAGTCCTTTGTCATGATGAGAGTAAAATCTTCTCAAGAAATTCACTTCTTCATTGATAGCCAGAGAAACCACCTATTAATCTTCTCATTTGCGCTTTGCCCTATCAAATGACCCTACTTTATTATGTCAGAATGTAATTTATCGCTTGTTTTTATACCCCCGTGATAGATCAAAATCGTAATAGTTTCATATTAAAATAATACGTAAAATATTCTTCCACATATTTCTTTAGCCTCGCACACAATTTCTCTGCACACCCTTTCTCCTTCCTCCACATAAGAGCTCTAGCAAAATTGCTTTATGAGGTTCTCAAAACTATGTCGAGTGGCTCTAAGTGTAGAGTTGCGGTTGTGCGTAGCTACAAAAGAGCACAATGAAAGCTTCTTCTGCCAAATTTGATAGTTAGTTGATCCTATATTTCCCTATATTTCTATCACACTCCACATAATAAAAAAATTTAGGTGTACGATAGAATTATGTGAGAAGGGAAAAGTTACTGATAAAATCGCCAAGGTTCTAGGAAGGAATGACATTTTCGCGCAATTTTCAGCAGCAAGAACAATAAGACAAAAAAATGTGGTCAGTTAAAGATAGTATTAGTCACGAACAGCTTAAAGGAGTCTACAAGATTGATTATTCATGCGAGAAGAGTTATATTGGTGAAACTGGGCACTCGCTTCAAAAATGACTTAAAAAACACGCAGTTGATATTAAGCATGAGAGATCTCGCACCTCAGCCCTTGTTGATCACTCCTCGAAAACTAAATATCATATGCGTCTAGAGGATGCTAGAATTATTTCCAGGGAAGAACAATATCGAAGAAGAAAAATTAGAGATTCCCTTGAGATTATAAAACATCTGCATAATATTAATAGGGATGGAGAATATGAGATCAGTGATAGTTGGCGACCTCTGATTCGGTAGATGTGCTCCTCCAATTCGTCTTCATCCCAGGTATAGTTTTAGAGGTTTGTGTCTCTTCCAAAAATAATTTAAGGTTTAGGCATTCTTAAATCTAGCAAACATCTCATATATTAATTAATAATTTTTATTTTCTGTTAATAAAAATTAATTAATTATTAATTATTATTAGTATCTAATGTTTTTTAATAAATGAAATTAATCATGATTAAAATCAATTATTATCCTAATAATAATATCAAATCAATTAGGGTTTAATCATTTTTTCTAATCCTAATAATAATAATATTTAAATAAATTGTAATTGTTAATTTTTATTAATATTACATGAATGATAATATTAATTAGTAAACTATAATTAATTTTAATTTTTTTTAATCTTATAAATTTTTTATTAATAATTAATTTTGTAATTGATTCTAATTATTAATATTATCTATCGTTATCTCATATTCTAAGATATTTAAAATATTAGAATATTTTTCACAAAATAATAAATAAAATTTACTCCATTAATTAATTAGTATTATTAACATTTTTAATAAATGTGTATTATTTAAAGAATTTTAATTAATAAATATAATTACACATTATAAATTTAAAAAAAAAAAATTAGTAACATCGAGGTACTAATATTATTAGAATCATAAATAATTATAATTATTTTTTTTTAAATTAAAAATTAAAAACTAATTAAAATATCACTTACAATTAAATTCATTAAAATAAATTATTTAATTATTACTAAGAATTAAATTTATTAAAACAAAATTTATAAAATAAATAAATAAGACTTATAAAATAAATAAACAAATATAAATAATTAGTTTTTGTAGACTTTTTTTTCTTTTTGTATCACTATTAATTATTGGCTTTGGTCCTTCTTTCTTTCTTCATTCATCATCTTGTCCTGAAGATGGATCCTCATTGGGATTTGAAACGTCGACCATTGTTTTATAGCATTATGGATAATCCGAAGATCTCTTCAACAAATGATAACTACAGGAGCTTGAAAACCATTATTAAGGGAAAAGTTCTTGTTTCTTGTTCAGGGAAAAGGAAACCTTGAATACTCAACAACATTGGAAGCATTTGTAAATGAAACTAACTATCAGTTGCTCTAAACAAGCTTATTAAACACCGAGATAAATTAGTTTCCATCTTATTGACAAAATTTCTAAATATACATTGCACTGGAGGAAAATAGCATGACTTGATTAGTCCCTACTCTTTAACAAACTCCTCAACAGACAATTTCTCCACACACCACCCAAATAAATAGTATCAGTATCATACTAAATTAATATATTTGTTCAACCCGCCCCCCTTTCCCCCCCGCCCTCACGAAATTATCATTTTTTTTCCATGCTTTGACTCTGCATATTAAATTATCCTTATGCAGAGGAAGAAAGTTTGACTCGATATAGTCTGTGCTCTTTGACAAACTCCCTCGCGTACAATTTCTCTACACACCCTCTCTCCTTTCTCTGCATGTTTGTTCACCCCCCAGTAACCTACCAAGAAGCCCATTAGTTCTAACATTATTGAGCAGAGAAATAGCAGTGTCAGAGCACTCACCGGCGGAACAACCACTCCAAAATTAACCTTTTTTCTGTTTTAAAATTATTTTTCAACTACTAACAAATACTGAAAAATAAATCACCCTCCATCAGGGGAATTTTGTCCCATCAAAGTTTGTTTAACCAATTAAAAATTAGAAATAAAGTTTCTAGAAATTAGAAAATTATTTTGAATTTATGGAAAAATAGAAAAATTAAGCAATTTTTCTAAAACTTTGATTAAAATTGCAAAAATCTAGCAAAATAATAAAGAGTCAACACAATTTGAATAGGAAATGAGTGTTATAACCCTTAATGAGACATGGAATAATAATAAGAAAAAGAAAATTAAATTTAAATTTAAAAAATTACAATAAATCAATCAAAACAATATTGATATGAAAATTATAAGAATAAATCAAAACAATATTGATATGAAAATTTAGAAGAAAAAAAAATTAATTAAAACTAAAAAAGGGTGCTCAAAGTGATAAATCGAGATGAGATAAAAAGAAAGAAGACATAGGAATTTAAATAAAAGATGAAAATGAAAAGAGTTGAAAAAGGAAAAGATAAAAAATAAAAGGTTTATGGGTGTGAGATGATGGAAAATAGGAATAAATCAAAACAATATTAAAATGAAAAAAAAAAAAATTAATTAATTAATTAATTAAAACTTTAAAAAGTGCTCAAAGTGATAAATCGAGATGAGATAAAAAGAAAGAAGATAACTGCATGGGAATTTAAATAAAAGATGAAAATGAAAAGAGTTAAAAAAGGAAAAGATAAAAAATAAAAAGTTTATGGGTGTGAGATGATGGAAAGGCTTTTTTGGCCCATGATGAATTTCCTATAATTGATATTTTTTAATTTTTTATTTATAATTATTTTAATTTTTTAATATTAATTTTATTTTATTTTTTTCTATTTTATTAATGATGAATACATATTTATTATTTGGAATTTCCAATAGATTTTTTTTCCATTTCAATATTATTTTTCAATAATGGGTCATCATTAAAATTCTTTTACCAATACTTTTTTCTTGACATAACTTTTTTTTAAATAAAACAAAATGTATATTTTAAATGTTAAATATTTCATAAATTCATAAACAATTTACTTCCAAAAATTATAAACATGTTACAAATAATTCTAAAAACTCACATGAGTTTTGAGGGTAGGGAGTTGAGGGTAGAGCGACTGGAACCCTAGCTGCTTTGGCCCCCTGGTTCATGCCTCCCTGTTCTTGGAGCCAGAGCTTTCTTCATTTCCCTAGTGGGTATCGTTGTATTGTTGTACGTTCTCTCTCAACATGGTTGTTTCGCAATGCATTGCGGGATTCTATGTTTACTTGGGGTTTCGCTTGTCATCATCCTCATTCTTGTTGTCGTGTTTAGTCCTACAATGTTGTCTCACTCGCATTTTCATATAGAGATATCGCTAGTTCCATTTTTGGGCCTTGTGGCCCTTTCTTTGCCCCCAGGGATCTACTTGTCTTCGATCCAGGTTCGTGGAGTAGTTTCATCTTCTCATTGGTTTATTTTTTATGTGTCTTGTGGCTTGTCACTAGAGTGATGGTTGTCGTGGGTTGCTTGTGGGATTTGCAACCCTTTTTCTCTTTTTTGTTTGTTGTCTTCTCCTTCCTTTGGTGTTGGCAATGGTGTTCTTCGTTCTTTGCTATGGGGTTGCTGCCTTTTTTCTTCTTCGGGGCCTTCAATTGTTTGTTCCTCTACTCTTATTAGGTTTTCGGCCCAAAATGTTTGTGGCCCTTTCTGGTTTTGTTTGTGGGCTTTGTGTTGTTTTTTTTATGGGATTTTTTGTCTCATTTTCAAATGTATGGGATGTTTGTTGACAGGATTTTTTTAGTGCTCCTCTCGAGGTTATTCAATGGGTCTGTGTGCCTTGTTTCCTGTTTATTGTATTAGACATGTATCTACTCAGGTTTGCATACACACACAATGTGTCTACATAATGTAATTTTTAGATTTTTTTTGCGCCAAGAGGCGTATTCTACAACCCTGTATGAGGGGATGTGTAAGTATGTCATGTCTCCAATAAAATAATAATAATAAACAAAAATAATGTCGGGTCAAAACAAAAATTAAAATAACCATATATATAAATAAATAAATAAATAACTACAATACAATTCAACATAAAGAATCGAAAATACTACTCCAATATCTTTTATTATTTCTTTTAATTTAATATTTGTAAAATAAATCTTTAAAAAGGAAAAACCATATCCTATGGATATATTAAAATCCTTAAAGACATAAATATTTCCACGTCAAAATTTTAATATTTGAAGATAATAATTTGATGTAATTTTACTATAAATTTTGTTATCAGACCATGTAAAAAACATCATTAAATCTAATATTAGTATTCGTCTTGAAGATGAATCTTGTTTTAGACTAGAAACGTAAACAAAAAAAAATAGGGTGTGGATAATCCAAATTCCCAACCTCCAAACTTTTACCACATAAATGTACAAACTATTATTATTATTATTATATAAATATTATTATATTTAATAATTTTAGATTAATAATTTGAGAAAAAATTTCCTTTTGATCTTCTGGGCACATTATAGATTTGGAGTTAGATAAATCTAAACTAATACTTTAATAAAAATTACAATTTTTCTATAAAATTACAATTTTCCTATAAAAAAGCAACTCATACTTAAAATATTTTAATTTTTAAGAACTTTCTAAATATTTAAAAATATTATAATTAGTTTTTAAAATAAAAAAAATATTATAATTTTATTAAAAAATATTATTATATATATATATATATATATATATATATATTGAAAAATACTGAAAAATACTTCTCATGTCATTTAGAAATAATTTTATAAAAACTATTATCATATATATATATATATAATTACAATATAAATTTTCAATTCCATATATTTCATCTCTTTCTCCTTAGGGCAGCACATTTATATCTCCTAAAATTTCATTAAATTTGGCTCACCATTTCAACTCAATTGAGCATGTTTGTATCAACAGTCAGTACATTTTTTCAATACATAAAGGCACTTTGCTTTGGTAGAAAATGAGTTATTTCAAAACAATAAAGGGAATATTTATTAGGCATTGATGAGCATGATTTTTTAAACCACTGAAAGTGCCCTTTCTTTAGTAAAATAGACCCATGTTGTTTTATAAGAATGCATTTATACAATCCATATGTATTAAATTTTTAGCGCACGAGAAAACGCAATTGGTATTCCCTTAATGTGGGTAATTTTTATCCAACCCACAAGCAAGTGGTGGGGAGATAAAGCAAATATTTAGTTATTTGAAAATATTGTTAAAGTATAATTATATTTTACAAAAACATATATTTTATGATTTAAGTGGTTTATATATGTTTGGTTTATATCTAAATGTAATGGGACAATTACACCAAAGACTATTACAAATTTTAAAAAATATTTAAGTTATAGAAGGGAAAAAAATAATGTATTTATAATTTTTATATAATCTTTAAATTTATATTTAATATTTAATAAAACATCAAATTAAACTTAGTATAGTTAGGCTCATAGGGTTTTGGATTGACGGTGAATGGGTGTATTGTTAAGACTCTTCTTGCGATAAGTCATTGGTCCAAATCCACTATCAGTACTAATTTAAAAAATAAAAATAAACATAATTAGAAATTTCAATATACAACTTTTAAGTCATGTGTAATATTTAATTCAAAAACCAATTTCAATCTTAATATAATTAGAAATCTCAATAAAAATAAGATAAGTACAACATTTTTTATATCATGAGTATCACATATACAATTTGGTATTTAATATTGTGACCTATAAAAATCTTATTTTTGTTTTTAGCAATTTTTCCTCTATATTGCAATTTTTTTTGTAAATCCTATAAAATTCCTAATGTTAAATACCCATACTAATAACTTAACAATAAATTAAAATGCCAATAAATCCATTATATAACAGTTATAGAATATCAAATCAACCCCATACTTAACCAAACATGAATAACACACCCTTTGTTTTGTAAATTCCTTCGATAGTTTTCTATTAATAGCAAAATATGTTACAATGAAATTCATTCATACATCCATAAGAGTAGCCTGAGATATCATGTCTTCAAACACAACAGAACCCAATAGTAGACAAATTTTAGCAAGTTGATTCTATCCTACTCTAATGCATGAGAACTGGAAACTACAACATAAACAATTACAATCCTCCAGTTTCCCTAAGGCTCTAATCCCGAGCCAAGAAAATTTTTAAAAATATATTGCATTAATACATATCATCAGCCCAATGGCAATACTGACAAAACATCATACGACTACTTACAAAAAAAAAACAAGTTTTAACCCACATTAAACATTAATACGGTATGCATGGTGGATTTGTTAGTCCAAGATGATAATTGGCGATAGAGGGGAAGAGTTTGTGTGAGGAGAGGTTTGAATTGGTGCATTGATGACCGAAGGCACCTCATGTTGTTGATTAGAGTCAGTCTCTGAATCAAAGACCACAAAACGCTCCACCGAGTCAATTTGAACACAATGTCATCCAAGTGATACCTGATGTCCCTCGAGATACTCTTGATCTCCTCCTGACCTGTAAACAGCTTAGATTTGTCTACCTACTTATCTTGAATTATCATGCTTGGTAGGGTTTCCAACTAACGGTGCAAACTAATAGAATGGAGAAAGTAAAGCCTTCTCTTACGAAACTTCCCTGGATCAAGAACCCACTTGAGGCTACTGCCTCCAATCTCCAAAATAGATAAATAATCATGATCACCAAACACCTTGGCCTTTAAGTGAATAATTTCCTTTCTTACCTCAAGAGGAGCAGACTCAAAGAAATTTTCCATAGATTCCCATCCAAAAAAAATTCGGCATTGCGAAGAGGATGACCCACGTGCACCACCCCTGCAACTAGGAAGTCTTTGTTGACAAGCCATATAGGCATATGACCTGCAAACAAAATGAGAAGAGACAACTCTTGAAAATTGAACTACGAAGATGGATAGAGCAAAGGGAGGGTAAGACCTTAGTACAATATGAACCGCAAACCCTAAAATAAAACAAGAGATAAATCTATGTGGGTGAAAGAAGAAAATTAGGAACCCATAACACTTCGAAATTGATACATGACCAAACTTCCCGAAACCCCAAACTTTGTGTGAAACAATATTCAAGTGAATTGGATATCTTTAACCAATTGAATCTCTAATGAATTCATATCCATTGTTAGAACCCAATGGAGAAGGTACCATACTCCATAGACCAACATTGGGAAACTGAATGAAATCCCTGCAGGGCCAGAATTTTGAGGTGTCACAAAAGGTAATATTTCCACCAATTCAAATGACAGACCAAACCCTGAGTTGTGTAAAAAGAAAACAAATAACATCGACACTTATGGTGAGAAAACAAATGACCCAGAGTAGAGAATACTACCTTACAATTAATAGCAATACAACCAAGTTATAACCAGACCACTGGGAGAGTAAAGCACAATCGTACAATGAAAATATGAGGAGAATGCAATGAAAATAGACCTCCATGTAGTCTAGCATAAACATCTTTTTTCCACCATGAACAAATTAACGATTTTGGATTTATACAAGCAGTAACCAAAACATAGTCTTTCCTCCACCATGAGTCCAGGACCATTCCAATATAACATGGCACGGATGTGAGAGGTTGGGCTTGTTGAGTGAGGTGAGAAACAAGAGCACTCATCTTGGCGAGAAAAGGGTACAGTCCAAACCAGTAATCTTCCATCCCAAAAAACTTCAGCATGATAAGCTCATGAATGAACTTTCCCCGACTATCAGGAAATTCACCATCTCCAACCAATCCACAATGAGAGGGGTGACCCATCTCAGAACAATAAGACTAAATTTTGTTGCCACAAACACTTTCGTACTCATAACCACATCCTCCCACCTTATCATATTTAAGTAGATTATACTTGGGTAGGTGTAGCATGGTTTGTAAACCGTGGGATCACCACGTGAGGGGCATGTGAAGCCAGGTGTAGAGCAAGGCTCTAACGCTGAGGGCCACCACCATATAAACCATAAATAATATCTTCTTTTCAGTTATAGCTTTTGTCGGGAAAGGAACGTCAAGAAAGATCCTCATACCACTTATGCAGTGTGTCGAGAACTGATAACCATGAAAGCACCCCCATCGAGGAACATGAATAACACACTCAAACTTATATAATCCATATATTTGATACTTGAAAACATTAAGACACTGCCCAAAAATACACAATATCACATATTATCCATCATAAACAATATCACACACTATCCATTATTTCCACATATTTAAAAACCCAAGTCAACAAGAAAGAAAGCTTTAAGACCCTTTCTTCAGGTCCTTCATGTCCTTTCATTTTTCGGTTGAATTTGGTCCACATTTTATGGGTGAACTAATGTTTATATGATTAAATTATAAATGAAATTCCACTTTCACATATATAAATTTTATGGTATGAAAATGCACTTATTTTAACATATATAAATGTTATTGCGTAGATGAGTTTTTTAATTTGTTTTTTATATATAATTTTTTTGTTTGAGAATATGTCTTGATTTGTAAAGTTATATTATAATTTAATAAATTACATGATGGGGCATTTAAGTTGTCAAAATTACTAAGGTATATTCTAGATTATCATCCAGCATATGAGAAAACTTCAAGAGAACATCCCTCCTCCATACTATAGAGAATAAGCCTTCAACTATCAAAATTTCAGAAGGTTGAGTTCTTATATGTTAAGCGTCATCTCGACGCAAAAGCAAATGCAATGGCTAACAAGGGAGAGTCCCTTGAACATGGGATTTTGGTCCAAGATAACTTAAATGGGATATGCAAAGCATTTCCATGAAAACTCAAAGACATATTAGAGTAAAAAAAAGTTGATCTTCTTAAACAATGAAAGGGGTGTTAATAAATGGTTGTCAGAGTGATGGTTTTATGATTTCCATAGTCTTCGTTTACCAACTCCTTATGCTCTTCATCTCTTTGACGGGATCTGACTCAGGGCGACCACCTGGCTTGACCATGTGCGTCCATGCAATTGGAGAGAAATGAATATCTGCCCAATTTTCCATTAAATATGAAATGATGTGAAGGGTTGTTAATTTTGGTTTCAAGGAGAAGCTTGCAAGCCTAAGGTACAAATTTGTAATGGCAACGGTAGGAATGTGTAGGGAAATAATTTCAGAGCTAGAAATTTTGGTCCAACGACTGAGCGAAGCATTTAATAACCTCAAATTTGGAGACTACAATGAAGAATTAGAGGTAGCAGGCTTGGGCTATAAGAAATGATCATTCATCAATATGTCTTTACTAGTCTATGCAGGATATTTCCAGTTGCTTGTAGGAAAGGTATATTGTGGAATTGGCTTCGTCATGGCCCAATTCCCATCTCTAAGAAGGAAGAATTTTTAAAACATTTGGATTATCTCACGGAGTCCATATAATTACACCGAAGGCGTTCTATTATGAGGTTTTACCTCACGACACTGTTTATAGATTCGTCATCCGCCAGCTATGAAATTTATTATTTTAATAATATTTTTTTGTGTTGCCAGTGACAAGCCTTCATTGATGCATATGGATTTGTGAAACCTTCTCCGTCCAATAATTTTTAACCACGTCCCAAACCATTCACAGATCGCGATTATGTTTTTTTTTTAATCTTTGGTAGGCATGGTGAATATGTAGCAAGGTTTCCATTTCTTTTCATCTGAATTTGCAATCATTTTTCCAAAGGATAACACCAACAAAATTTTCTTGGTCAAACACAAACTAAAAACCCTCGACCCTTCAGTGAGCATAACTCTACATTCAGTTCACAACATATCACAATTCTGAGAGTTCATGGGCGAGTTGAAATGCTTACTTCCATGCTTTCCATTTCATCCAACGGATGAAGAGTTGGTCTACTATTATATTGATGATCTTCACAAGGACGAGCCATCTGACTTGGCAGCGAGGGCATGCTTCTAGAACGGGGATTGACAATGGTTTTTCTTTATGGAGGGGAAAATAAATAAATACCCTAATGGATCACAGAAGAACTGGGCTACCGAAGGTGGGTACTAGAAAACCACTTGTAAAGACCACCCGGTTCTATCGAGAGGAGTGATTGTTGGGATGAAGAAGACTCTGGTGTTCCATGGAGGGCGCCCACCTCACCTCACACTGTCGATAAAACCGAAGACTTAGAGATAATAATGATAGGTGACTATGGATTATTGGCGCAGGAATCTAGTTCAACTTCGGCACTGGAATTGTAGCAAGATAATGGTTTTGTGTGCTCGAGCAGAATGGCTAAAATCAAGATAAAAATGTTATCTAGGGGTTGGTTGTATCCTTTCTGCATATAATTGCGGACAAAAGCTAAAACATCATAGTATCCCATTCAAAATTAAAGTCATTTGTGGTTATTACTTACTCATTCATTGCCAACATAATATGTATCCAAATGCAAAGAGAAAATAGAAAACCAGTAAAATCTTGTCAATACACTATCAATCTATACAATGAGCATACTTGAAAAATCAATGCATCAGTTTGTGGCAATCTATTATATTTTATTTTCCAACATGATAGGAGAGATAATAAAAGTGCGTTAAGATGGAAAATCAATTTTTGTCTCTTGTGAGACCAAAAAAAATAGTTTTCTATATAAATCAAAACAAAAAACGTTTGCAGTATTGTAGGGTGTGAAATTTGAAGTTCGAACTTGGAAGAGTTAGCCATCCATGCTCAGCTTTAGATGATCTTCAAAAATAGGGTCTCAAATCAAATCTAGAAACAGTTCCAAAGGAATATTCAAAAATACATTTGACCATGTTGTCATGAAAATTGATTTGAGAATTGGAATTGAGCACAATGGTTTGAGTAAAAAAAAAAAAAAACCCCAAAATTTTTGGTCAATAATCACATAAGGCTAAAGGAAAATCATCACCTCCTCCTCAACACCATATTGTGTTGCAGTATCAATATGGCAGTAACCATCCTTCAACGCCCAATTGTCAAATACATCAAATTAGAAATATGAATACAATATGTCAAGCTCCATTAAGCCCAGTATGCAAACTAGCCCATTAATAACATAGTCCTTTAATAAATTTTAGATTCAGGGTAAAATTCCAAAGTCCAATACCTGCACTATGGCATTGAATACACTTGCACTATGGTGTTGAGATAGCATCCGCAGCAGCCTCCCCTGCTTTCCAGGTGCCAAAGCCCACAGCAGGGATTTCATTCTTCTTATAAACTTGTATTTGCCTTCAGATGACATTGCCCATGGGTAATATTGTGGAGCAACTCTGTGTGCTTGTGCCATCTTATGAGTCTCTGGGTACAGTGATGATTGTCTTTGATAAAATAAAAACGAACAACAATACGCAAATCGCGCACTACAAGTTGTGCAATCTCGTATGATTTCCAAACCATATACATACAATTATAATTATGAACAGCCAAAATTCAAGAGCTATGGCATATCAACTTACACGTGCTAGAGCCAAGCTTAAACACTTTGCAGTGAACATGATGCTTATCCTACGGTTCTAATATAATAGTTCTTTAATATAATAATCCATATAACCCTATGGTCCCTCAAACTTATATGTGATTCTAAACAAATAGTTATTGGGATATTTTAGTCTTTTTTTAAATATAATTGTTGGATTATTGGGATATTTTAGCCTTTTCTTAAATATCATTGTTGGGATATTTATGTATAAGGGGCTTTTATTGGGATGTTTTTTTAGTGAAATTGTATAGATTTATAGGCCTCTCTACTATAGAAATTTGGTTTAATGTTGTCAATCACCCTCCATAGTTTAGTGTTTTCATTCACTCTTAGTTTAATGTCGTTGGCGTGCCCTTTGCACTCACCGGTGAAAATGTTAGTATCTATTGACTTTACTTACCAAGCAGAGAGAAATGGGGCCCTTTGAGGTGTGGGCTCAATTAGTCTTATGAACTTGAAAATTGGTCTTCTGCAGACTAAGGTAGAAAGGTTGCAGATAAATGTTGAATCAATGGAGAGTCGTTTGTCTAATCTGGAAGCTTTAAAAGGGGCTAAAGTGGTTCAATTTGGACTGAAAATGATTAAGGGCGTCGAGTTAATGGCTCATTTGGACGTGCATGAAGAATAACAAAAAAAGGAAATTGAGATAGCGAGAAGTTTAGGAAGTTATTCCCTTTCATCTGAGGTAGCCAGAAGATAAACAAGACGAAGCCAACCCTGAATCTGGAGTAAATGGTGCAAGCGAGTTTAACTTTTTTTGTTAAGTTATGTATTGCAAGTATGTTGTTATATCAGGAGTTTTTTGGAGGATATATAGGTTATATCATATCAATAATGTAATAGGGAGACATGCTAGGAAGCAAGATAGTTTTTTTTGGTATGCAATTGAACTTAGTAGATGAAGCTCTTACCGAAGATGTAAAGGGTTATGACCTTGAAACCAATTGAAATTAATAGAAAAACCATAATTATTTCTCAAAAAAAATTGAATTAACAATTTATTAAGAGATATTCTAAGGCATTTTCGTTTTTTTAGTATATTATCACTTGTAGAATTCTCTCTTTTATTCTTCGATATAAATACCATTTACATGATACCATTTAATGTTATTTATGTAATTTTAATTGATATGTTTTGTTGTTTAGTACAATTATAATTTTAATGTAATTTTATATTAAATTTAATTAATTATTAATACAATTAGTATATATGTATATATATATATATATATATATATATATATATATATATATATATATATATATATATATATATGTATATTTTCAATCAACTTTCTAATTTATAAATAAGAGTGATATATTTTTTATGACTTATAAAAGAACTCCATCAATAATAATTAACTTATAAAGAGTAAATATGTTATTAATAAAATTCAAATTCAAATGAAAAAGGTTTAAATTTTACCATATTAACAATACAACTAGCATAAAATCTTAACTTAAATCATTTGAAAAAATAATATAACTTTTGTATTAATAATAATTTTTTATAAAAATATATTTATATAATAAAATATTATTTTAAATAATACGCCAAAAATATTCCAAATACATCCCAATCACAATGAAAAAAAATAGCAATACATCATTTCATTTCAACATAAGAACTTATAACTAGCATAAGCAAAAAAATCTTAACTTAAAATAATATAACTTTTGTATTAAAATAATTTCTTATAAAAATATATTTATATAATAAAATATTATTTTAAATAATACACCAAAAATATTATAAATACATCACAACCACAAGAAAAAAAAATAGCAATACATCATATCATTTCATTCAGCATAAAAACTTATAATTAGCAGCAAAAAATATTAACTTAAATAATTTGATAAAATAATATAACTTTTGTATTAATAATAATTTCTTACAAAAAAAAAAAAAAAAAAAAAGCAATGCATCATTTCATTTCAGTATAAGAACTTACCATATCCATGAAAGGAAATCAAAAGGACAACAAATCTCTAAAAATGGTGGAGAAGTCTCTTCGAACACATGATGTCCTTTATATCACTGGTCACATGCATGCACTTTGGAGGGACACTCATCCTATAGATTTCTTAGCACATGCATGCTAAGGAGCTAATAGAGAAACTGAAACTTTCTAAAAAAAATTAAAAAACACAAGAGTGAATAGAGAAACAACATATGGAAAGTAAGGAGTGAAAAACATGTATATTAGTTGAAACCATGAACTAGTGGCATTCATATGTGAAACTTCTATGGGAACTTTTGCCACTTATCAGACCAATGATAAGTCTCTCACCTTTGTTGGAGAGGCATTCATATGTGAAACTTCTATGGGAACTTTTAAGTGACTCACTTATCACTTTTGTGATAAGCCTCCCACATTTTTGTTGGAGGTTTATCATGAACCAGTGACATTAGAATTCATAGATGTGGGAACTTTTAACTAACCCACCTATCATCAAGTGATCTTATCATAAAGTGGTGACATTAGAATTCATAGGTGAAATTTGTGTTGGAACATGTAACAAGGGGGTGAGAAATCTCTTTGGAAAAACATTGTGAGCAGTTACCATCCTGGAAGGGGCTAATTTATTATGATCGCTAAATATGTCCCGTCACTCTTGTAAATTATCTCATGGTCATCATATATTGGACAATACTAAAACTCATGTTGTAAAGATAATAGTTTTGAAATGTTAGTTTTTAGCTTAACGTGAACCAGTAAAAACTATATCAAGTCAACATACGAAATTGGCTCGCAAATATAACTAATCGTCTACATTTATTCTGCATCTGATATACATGTAAACCAAAATTTTTGTGCCCCAAACATTAACAAGACAAAATTGCTAATTAATTGATTTATTTGTAGTATTGTGCAGAACGGAAGTGTGCAGAAGAACTATGTGAAAGGAGAATGTATGTGGAAATAGAGAACATTGCGAAACAAAATTCATGTTGCTTGCTCTGCATATCCATTCTCCCGCACAACACTTCTTCCTCGCATCAATACCAAGGTTCACTCACTTTGTTTTGATAATATATCATTGTCTGGTAGCAAAACAAGAGTAGAACAAGCTAAGAGAGTAAATGTCGTGAATATGCATTGATTCACTAAATAAATGTTGAAAATACTTTTATTTATTGGAAGGGGAGTTTTAGTTAATCGTAGGGTTAAGCTAAATCAAACATCGGGTTCAAACTAATACGGAAAATAACACTACCATAAATAAGTAGAGCCTCGATGCAATAAAATTAATGTTTAATTGTCATTGTATCTTTACATAAATCAAAATAGAATGAGAATTAGGATATTAATAAAATAATATGTTGATATTGATTTCTAAAGTGTGCCAAATGTTGCAATCATGAAACACAATCCTATGATTTGGGCTATCTCAAGTGGGGCTTTAAGAAAAATGGATATGACTTAGAGTAACTGATATATGAATAGTATTTTCTAATTACATATTAGGAAAATCAGTACTAGCTATATTGATGATGATTAGTGGTTAATGAATACCATTAAAATCGATAATAGTTAAATTTCCTTTCAGAACTTTGATGTCAATTCGTGATTTAGATGACTTATGGCCTCATACGCATTATATGTAGGCATGTTGGCACCGAAATGGTTTCTAAAAGCTCTAGGAAACTGATTTGCCAACATTCATCTTATTATAGGCCCGTTAGCACTGAACTTGTTTCTAAAATATCTAGGTAACTGACTTGATTCATTTCTTCTGAAACTGATAAGGGTTATTGGGATTTGCTTTATCATTTGTCTATTTTTTCTTGAATTTTATAAGTCTTGTTGGTATCATCGTTGTCGAATTAGTGAAGTTCTTTCTGAAATTTCTTTTGCAAAAATTATTTTAAATGGAAACTCTACCACGAATTTGAAAGACAATTCCGATATTCTTGGCGTTATTAATTTCGTGTTGCATTGGACTCTATCATCACAGTTCCAGAGAACTGGTAAGAAGAACGGAGGAGGAGGAAAGGGACATAGGGGAGCACCGCTCTGTCACTCATAATATTGTGGTAAGTTGAACGGAGGAGGAAGAAAGAGGATGGGGGAGTGGGGGGGAGGGGGGAGGGGAGAGGGGAGGGATGCTCTACGACTCAGAATACAGCGGTTTAGGTGTCACTATTGCAATACTATAATTGATACAAATGGCTGAAGAAAGCGATGGAATAATCATACATGAACAGGTATATGCAATCAACCAATATATATTAATGCACATCATAGATATCTTAATGCTTAGCCAAGATTGCATAACGCTAATGAATAACATATTGGGACTTCAACAAACAATTCGGAGGCTAGAAGATGAACTAGACACCATAAAAACGTTATTAGAATATTTCTTACAAAACATGAATGGAGAAATCATGCCTCCATTCTCATAACACAATCAGTAGAATATTCAACCTGCAGGAAGAAATCGTTAATTTAGAAATCATTACCAAATGTTGCTAATTGTTGAGCCAATTTTGAAATTCAGCCTATGAAAAAGGCTATACATTGCAATTTTCTTGGAAGAGTAAAACAAATACCTTTTCAAAACTTATAATAGAATATTCTAATAACATTGAATCACCTGTACTTTGATCATGCTCATGGAACATGAATTTTGTAAATTACGCCAAATTGGATCATGAGACTAATGAAAATGTTATGTGTCATCTAATCAAATTACACAATTGCAAACATAAGGATCTTGTTTTCTCCTTTAGAAAATCATGAAAGTGTTTGCTTTCATTTTCTAATCTAATCAAATTATACATTGCAAACAATCGAAAAAGTTGTAACAGCCCTAGTCAAAATTCCATGTAATAAATTTAATAAAGGAAAAATAATAACCAAGGTCATGGGACATGTATTCCAAGCTTAATCTTGGGAAAAAAATCCTAGTGTGGGTGTTCATTTGGTTTATTATGGCTAAGGAAATTGGAAAAGGCAATGGAAAAGGCTTCGGAAAGGAAAAATGGCATTTTTGGAAATTTATTTATTAAAATGATGGAAATTAGGAAAAAAGGAAGGTGAGAGGTCACAGGTTGCACGTGAGGAGTAAAATGAAGGAAAAATAATGGAAAATGAAGAAAATAGAGGCCTCATTAATAAAAAGGTTTTTGAGGATCAATTGGTACCTTTTGTTAGTTCAATTTTGGAGCTCTCTCTCTCTACTGTCTCTCACACTCTTGGACACTTAAATCATTCTTTGAGCACTCTAGCATTGGGTAAAGAAAAGGAAAGGAAGAGAAAAGAAGGAAAAGGGAAGCAAAGATCAAGCAAGGAAGAGCATAATCAAGCGGCTACATCAGGATTACTTGAAAATGTCGATTTGCATGTGTGATTTCCTTTCTATATTTGGCATGCATGGTACATGCATGTGTGTTCTTGGTTCTTTTGTTATCACTGGCATGGGTTTTTCTAGATGTGAAAGTGTTATTCAGCCTTGCCTTTCCATTTCCGGATATCCATGGCATGGTGGGTTCTCTTGTATTTGGTTGATCTTTATTTTCTGATGGATTTGAAGTTAAGTGGGGTGGTCTTATGAATATTCACAAGGCCTAGGAATCCCAAGATGGAATACAAGGTAAATCCTAGTTTTGAACACCTCGATTGCGCCTAGGAATCCTCAACTGGTGAATGGTGGGGTACACAGTAAAGCTCATAGGTAAGTACCCTTTATTGGGCCTAGAAATCCCTTGACTGGTAATGACGGGATACATGGTAAATCTCAGAGGGTGGTGACTTCATAGGCCTAGGAATCCCTTGACCGGTAATGGTGGGATACACACTAAAGCCGATAAGTTGAGACAAAAAAATTCCTCGCGGTTTAGGCAAGGAGATCTGCAGGCATCCATTCTTGTTTAGGGCCTAGTGATCTGGTGGATTGCGATAAAGCCTGGTTGTATTGATGAGGGTTTCAGGCCTAGCAATCCCTTGGTGGATATATAGTAAAGCCTAAGGAAGCCCTGGTTGGTTTTGTTGTGAGTCCCACATTCATGCTTGGATTATGGCACCAGGGTGATTGGCTGAAAGAAACATTTGGTTCAATCCAACCTATGGTTGAGTGGTTCATGGAAGTGCCACACTTGGTTTGCTTAAGAATTCATTAATAAGAGCTCCTTCTCCCTTGGTATTTAATATGTAAATGCACTAGTTCATATGTGCTTTTTATGGTTGTTATATCCTTATTATTTTTGTTGGTTATATGTTGGTTATGAGTATGTTTTAAGACAGAATTAATGTATGTCATTCATCATGCTTTGATTAGAAAATGAATGTAAAATGAATATATGGCCTAATAGATGATAATGCAAATAATGTGATAAGGCAACAATTCTTCTTTACAAATTTCAGATAAGTATGAGGCCCCTATGCTCGGATATGTTGTTATGACCTATAGATTACATATTTGTGACATGTTTGACAAAATGTCTGTCATGGCCTATAGGGGTCAGATCAAGTATGTTTACCAATGATTGCATTAGTAACCTTATTCCATTGTTATTTATCATTTGTAAAATTTTCATGAAGTCTTGGGCAATGGCCTAAGTCTCGTCCCTTAAAAAGTGGCACAGAATTCGGGGTTGCTGGCTCAGAATTGCTTGGAAAATTCCACATTCATTGGCATGCCTTGCTATGGGAGTGAATGAAAGGCCTCAGTTTCATGCATGGCATTGAGGGTCCAGATCAACAAAATGATAATTTTTCTTAGGGGTTAAGCACCTGGAAGGGTTGGTTTCCTCCTATAGTAGCTCTTAAGGAAGGTTAGAATGTTTTTTGTTTTGTCAATTCCACTTTGTTAATTGTACATGGGAAGTTAAATCACATCATAGTAGCCTCTCATCACATGTTTACCCCAGTGGACCAGTTAGCTTGGGTTAATGTGGGAGGAAGGTGTTACAAAAGTTACATGTGATCATTAACTTGTTGTATTGATTTCTTTAAAAAGCCATGTGCAGTGGAAAAGTCTATGCAAACATAATATATGTGAGAAGGAAATATGTTTTCTAATATTGTTTGACAAATTATATAATTTGAAAATTTGATAAATCAGTATAACAATTTAGGAAATCACATTGCAAAAAAAAAAAATATATATATATATATATATATATATATATGACATAGCACAAAATATGGAACTTAAACAAACAAATTCATTTAAATACGTTTTTGTACAATGTTAATAGCTACAAATCACATAACCACAAGATGAAATTAGATCCCAACCATCCAACAAATGAAAAAAAATCTCTCGCAATACTCAAATTCTTGAAGCAGAAAGTAGAAAGTGGTGTTAACATTGGAACTGTGGATATGCGGAGGTTCAGAAATGCAGATCCCTCCCCACCCCTCACCAAAGTCAATGGGAATTCAGTCTTACTAGCTATCAGTAATAAGGATATCTACACTTTCCATAGAACACTTCCTGATTTTTACAACTCGATAATAATATTATCTCCATAATACCATTAATAGACTTAACAATGCAAGAAAATAAAATTGTATTGTCATTATATTCATCGAAAATGTAAACAAAGACAACCATCATTATATATGCATAATCATGTTTTTATTGTTTACTATAAATGTGCCATGGATTTCCAAACTGGACAAAAAATCAATAATAGTTGATTTGCCCGCACAATATTGCTAATAAGAAGTTTCACAAATTAGGTAATGCCTTCTCCAGTTCCATGCCTCTTAGAACATAGTATGTTGCAGTCATGTCATTTGCATGTATGATATAGTTTAATCAATGGAAATAAACATAGCGACAATTTTCCTTGCAAATAGGATAATAAACCATAGTTCTAACAGTGGTAATTGGACTATTGAATTTTCCACATACAATCTCAAATGGATTTGTATATGCATTAGTCACCGTTAGTAGTCCTTGCAAGTGCTACAAAATTGATATAGAAAATCAATACTTAGCAATTTGAAATCGGGCCTGGTCACTGCGACCTCCTGAGGAGGCACCCCTTCTCCTGAAGTTACAGGGCTATTTTTCTGAGTTCCTTAGATAGAGTTGTCTCGCGCCCCTAGGTATTCTCTACCTACCTACCTGTTTCGGTTTCGGGTACAGGGATCGAACATGTTCTTGACATATTGTTATTTTGTACCATATTCAATTTTTTAGGTTTCTATTGAATTGAAATAGAAATGATGTTCAGTCGTATTCTTTATGTATATGAAATATCCTCCAGGTAATGAAATAACTTTCTATTCTTCTCTCTTTTCTCTTTATTTTAGTTGGGCGAATTTTTTACAAATAGAGGATTGAATATGCATCCTCCAATATTTATTTTTAAAAAAAATAGTTGTAAACCATTATCCCATGGGAATTTGATGGGGAGAGTTTAAAAAAATATTTTTCCTTGCAAAATTCAAACTACATTTTCACATTAACCCTATTTTTATGGTAATGGCAAGTATCAAGATATATTTCACCCTATTTTATGGTCAGAATTCCAATTATTCAGATTTGTTTCTCCTCGTGGAATTTATTTTCACTTTATTATATTGTTTTATTAACCCAAAAAATTGGAAATTGTCTTTTTTCCAGTAAAATTCAAACTACATTCTCCCATTCGCCTTATTTTTATGGTAATGGAAAATATCAAGATATATTTCACTCTATTTTTATGGGAATACAAATTATCTCGATTTGTTTCTCCTCGTGGAATTTATTTTCACTCTATTATATTTTTCTATTAACCCAAAATTGTTGGAATTTGTCTTTTTTCGAGTAAAATTCAAACAACATTCTCCCATTTGCCCTATTTTTATGGAAATGGAAAGTATCAAGATATATTTCCCCCTATTTTTATGGGAATACAAATTATTTGGATTTGTTTCTCCTCATGGAATTTATTTTTACTCTATTATGATTTTCTATTAGCCCAAAATTGTTGGAATTTGTTTTTTTGCAGTAAAATATATCCCCCACTTCATGGAATGTGGAATCATGGGTTTATAGGAATTGGGGGCTTATATGAAAGTCATTCTATCACTATTTAAACAACCATTGCAATGGAGAGATCAATTTATAAATTCTTCCCTGTTGATTTGACATCTAGCGAACACAATTATTCGACTATATGTTTTTTAATTTGTTAAGCATTCACCCACATCTATGTTCTTTAAATATTCAAATATAGAAACTATCCAAAATAAAAATATGAATATGATTATTAAAATTGTACTTTTTATTTTATTTTTTACCTAGATAATTATAATTTTTTCTTATTGTAATAGTAGAGACTATCAATAAAGCTCTATTTAAATAGTAGAAGATGTACCATCTTTTTATATTTTTATATGTCTAGATTGAAAAGTTGTTTCACCTGCTAAATAATTTAACCCTCTATATAAAAGAGAGAACTAGTTTTATAAACCTAAATACTATGGTTGTAAGATAGATTTAATTGTAGACATCAGTGCATTCACCATTGAAGTCGTCAAAATTGTTCGGGAATCAATAAAATAATAGTCCAGCAAAGATTGTTGAGGGAGTTCAAAAATTCCTTTAACATTGACACTCTAGGAAATTCCATGGATTTGATCCACCATGTATCATGAAAGGGTGATTTTTCTCAAAACTGTAGCAAACTCTCCTTTCTAATTCAATTAGGCAATGACGGTGGTGGAGCTACATTCCAATGTAGATATAAAAACTAATAACTTGTAATGTCTCCCTTTTACTTACCATAGTGTTTTTAAAAAGGTTACAAAATAGTTAGTTTCTACATGTTGAGATTCATATTAAATCATTTTCATGCAGCTTTAAAGGCTTTCAATCACCTCCAGAAATAATAATCTCTAATTCTTTTGATTTCACATCCACCTTTGTGTTTCGTTTAAGTGTAAAAGTTTCATATGTTCCGTTAAAAGCTTATTTATGTTTAAGGTATATAATCCAAATCATAGTTCTTTAAAAAATTTGCACAATAGGTTGCAGATATTAGTTTTCCTCACTACTTAGAAACATTCTATTGCTTACATGTAGTTTTTTGGTAAAATTTTGTGTATAGAAATAAAAAATATAATCAGCAAACATATATAGATAAAAATAATAATAATTAAACTTTTTTTACAAATCATTATCATAGATACTAAGTGTGTGCAAGAAATAAAAATATATATAATTATGTATATAGATAATTTGTTGGCAGATTGACTATGTTTTCCTTCCCTTCCTTATATCTATAAATGTAGATTGACTATGTTTTCTGGTACAATTTTCTCACCTATATATATATGTGTGTGTGTGTGTGTGTGTGTGTGTGTGTGTGTATATGACGTTGTAGTCCAGTGCTAGAATGTTTTTAAATGGATTTTGATGTAAAATTTTTAAATGGGTTTTCATGCAAAATTATAGTAACACCTGAGTCTGCATATTTCTTAATCAATTCACTTGCTCCATTTCATTTTATTGTATTATGTTGAAAGATAATGGAGAATCCTTAACTAGTGAGAGTTGGTTCACGAAACCTTAGGATAGGAATTCGTTTCTATTTCTTAGAGTATGGTTCTAACTTCACCATATCCATGTATGTTATATATTGATTGAGTTGTATTGAGAATGTAGAGCATTCTGCAGAGCCAGACTCTCTTGGTTCAGGCTCTCTTTCGTAGAGCTGACCGGTGAGTTTTTCAGATGTAAAACTCGGAATATCCACAGTCATCATTTTTAGTCTACGTTTCGAGTCTAAATAAAGACTCATCTTCAGGACACGTCCTGAATATGAGTCTTTATTTAGACTCGAAACGTAGACTAAAAATGATGACTGTGGATATTCTGAGTTTTACATCTGAAAAACTACACCACAGAAACCTCCAATCTAGCAGAGAGTTTTTATTTATTAATTCAAACATCACATTTTATCATGGTATAAGAGATCCAGGGTCAAATCATAGCCAGAGTGTTGTGCTCCCTGCGAGTATCCAGGTGGCAGAGGAGAATCCCCTGATGACTGAGTGAAAAAAAAAAAATCTCGGGTATTGAGCGAATCAGCACGGGTATTGAGGAACAGTCGCGTCAATCGTCACGGTTCCTGCAGTAACAGTCGTGTCAATGGCACAGATTTGAGCTGAATAGAGACGCTGATTAGGGGAAGACTTACTGAGTTCTATTTCCAGCGCGATCATCGCGGAAATTGGGTCGGTAAGTGTGTCGAGGAGATCTGAAATAGATCTGAGCCAGTGCTTGACCACCGATGAAGGAAGAAATCCAGTGAAATTTTTTCGATGAAGAGATTCGGTGAAAGTTCGTCGATGAAGGAAGAGATCTGAAGCAGATCTTGCTACTGCAGAGGAATCGAGAGCCTGTCGCACAACGTGCAAAACAACCTGCTGGATTGATCACAGATTGAGTAGATTTGTATCGTGATATTGCTTTTTATAAGGATCTAGGATAGATCCATCACTTTTTTTCCTGTCAATTACTCGAATTTTTTTTTTTGAATGTTCAAGATGAATAATCAAATAATTGAAGCATACTTGAACGAGAGCAACAAGCTCGATGGTTCCAATTACTTTAATTGGAATTTTAAGATGCAGACTGTGCTAGAAGCGCAGAGTGCCTAGACGATTGCAAATGGGGATGAGCCAAAGCCAGCAGCCGGAGCCACAATGATTCCAGACTGGGAGAAGAGAGAAGGTAGAGTAAAAACGTTGCTGAAGATTTCAGTGAAAGACTGCATCATACCACATATCAGAAAATGAAAATCAGCAAGCGAAATTTGGACAGTATTGAAGGATTTTTATGAGATCAGGAATACAAATAGTATTTTGTTCTTGAAGAGCAAGATCATATCCATAAAGATGGAGGAGAATGAAATAGTTGCTTATTTCATATCGCGGATCAAAGATCTGATGAAAAAATTGGCAGATATCAGTGAGATAGTTACAGATGCAGATTTGGTCATGATTACCATGAATGGTATGATTGATGATTACCAAATTTTCATCATTTGGATAAGTGCGAGAGAGAAAATCCCAAAGTTTGAAGAACTAACAGGAATACTAATGCAAGAAGAAGAAATAATATTGACTCTAAAATCCTAGAGTGCAGATCTTGTGCTAATGGAAAAGAATAAATTCTTCAAAGCAAAATGAAATCCACAAAAAAGACCGAATCAAGCTCAAGGTATGTATCCGATTAAAAATGACTCTGTAGTGAAATTTTTTTATTGCAGAAAAATCGGTCATATGTCTAAGGAGTGTAGGAAAAATAAATTTCATGAAGAATAGCAGAGACATAAAATACATGCAAGTCATTTCGCAGATGATGACCATGTTCAGGACTTCAGATTGTTCATGGCATACTTTAATGAAAATGTCGAAGCAGACATCTGGTATGTGGATTCTGGAGCATCCACACATATGACAGGAAACAGACAATTGTTTGAAGATTTTAAAGAAACCAAAAAAGGAGCACAAATCTACCTTGGTGATGATAGAAGTTATCAGATCAAAGGGTGCGATAACATTCTTGTTACCTTGCCTGATGGTCATATCAGATATATCCAAAATGTAATGTATGTACCCGGAGTTACAAAGAATCTGATTTATGTATCCATGATTACAGATCAGAATCTCAAGGTAGAATTTTTTAAATCTAATTGTTATATTAAATATTTGTTGGATGTTATGAAGACTATTGCTTCAAGAATTTGAACAGGAGGTCTATAAAAATTGAATGTGAGGACAACACCAGATCGAGCTTTGATAGCATCAAGTTTGACTACATAAGAGCTTTGGCACCAGAGACTTGGTCACATCAACTTCAACGATTTGTTGTTACTTCATAAAAAGGAAATGGTAAGAGGACTTACTACATTAAAACAAGTGCATAATGATTGTGATTCTTGTGTGTTAGGAAAGATGCATAGAGAAGAATTCCATGTTCGAATAGAAAAGAAAAAGAGATATATACTTGAATTAGTGCACACCGACCTATGTGGACCTATGCAAAAGAAGTCATTAGGAGGTGCACTATATTTTCTATTGTTTTCTAATGACTTCACAAATTTCTCTTGGGTATATTTTATGAGTAAGAAAATTCACACATTTGAGTACTTTAAGCAGTTCATATATATGATAGAAAAGAAAACAGGGAAGCACATAAAAATTCTCTGCTTCGATCAATGGGGAGAATATAGGAAGGATGAACTTACCAAGTATTGTAAAGACCATGGAATATTACAGAAATTCATAGTACCCCATACTCCTCAGCAGAACGGAGTAGCAAAAAGAAAGAACAAAACATTGGTGGAGTGTGCTAGGAGCATACTGAAAGGTAAGGATATTTCAAATGGTTTTCGGGCTGAAGCATTCAATATTGTAGCTTATTTGAAAACTAGGAGTCCTACAAGAAGTCTCGAGTTTAAAACTCCTTTTGAAGCATTGTATGGATTCAAACATGCAGTAAAACATTTGAGAGTATTTGGGTCTAAATCATTTTCCCATATTCCAAAGGAAGACAGAAGAAAATTAGATTCAAAATCCATCAAATGTACCTTTGTAGGGTATTGTTCACAATTTAAAGCTTATAGATTGTTTAATTCCTCTACTCACAATATTTTTGTTAGTATAGATGTCATGTTCCATGAGCAGGTTTATGATGAATCTGATAAAAGCAATGAGGAATGGGATATCCGTTCTTGGTGGAAGGAAGTGAAGAAGAAGGTAACAACCATGAGAAGCAGGAAAATGTAGAAGCAGAAATTTCAGATACAGTAATCAAGTTGAGTCCTTCAAAGGAAATTCAGAACAGGTTGGAAGCTACACCAATGCTCAGAAGATCAGGTAGGCAAATTCAATTGCCTGCTAGATATAGAGAAAATGCTTTTATAAATTGTATGATGAATGTAGTTGAACCTTCTAGTTATAGAGAAGCAAATCAATGTAGTGAATGGAAAGAAGCTATGGAACAGGAATATGAATCTATTATCAAAAACAACACTTGGTTGCTAGTTGAACTACCTGAAGGGAAACAAACCATAGGTTGTAAATGGTTGTATAAACCCAATATTAATGCAAATGGAACCATAGATAAATTAAAATCTAGATCAGTAGCAAAGGGGTATTCACAAAAAGAAGGTCTTGATTATGAGGAAACCTTTTCCCCTGTAGCTAAACTAAACACTATCAGAATGATGATTGCTTTAGATACTAGAAAACACTGGATGATTCACCGACTAGATGTAAAATCTGCATTTTTAAATGGGGAGTTGAAAGAGGAGGTTTACTTAGAGCAACCTGAGGGGTTTGTCCAGAAAGGGAAAGAACATTTAGTCTGCATATTAAATAAAGCTCTATATGGACTGAAACAAGAACCCAGGTCATGGTATGAAAAGATAGATTCATTCATTCTGCAACATGGTTACAATAGAAATAAAAACGACACTAATATGTATACTCTGAAAGATGAAAAGGGGTGTATAGTGGTGATTTCTTTGTATGTAGATGATTTAATTATTACAGGTGATGATGTTGATCTAATCAAATAAATCAAGCAGCAAATGTCACAAATGTTCGAAACGAAAGACCTTGGTGAACTAAGACACTATTTGGGTCTTGAGATATGGAGAGATTCAAGACAAACTTTTATGTCCTAGGGTAAGTATGTCAAAGGTATACTAGAAATATTCGAGATGGATCAGTGTAAGGCTGCAACAGAACATTAAACTTCAGAGTGAGGATGTCTCTAAAGAGGCGGATGCGACGCTCTACTGACAGCTAGTTGGGAGTCTAATCTACCTAACCACTACTACACCAGATTTTTCTTATGTAGTTAGTGTGCTAATTCAATACATGTCCAAGCCACTTGAGAGTCATTGGAATGCAGCGAAAGTTGTTTTAAGGTATCTACAAGGAACTGTAGATTATGGTATTATTTATATTGATTCTTCTAATGTTAGATGGACAGGGTTTACAGATTCTGACTGGGCTGGAAATGTAGACAACTGAAGATCCATAACAGGCTATGCATTCAACATTGGATCTAGGGTGATTACATGGAGCAGTAATAAACAGAACATGGTTTCCTTGTCTTCAACGGAAGCATAGTATCAAACTATGTGCGCAGCAACATCTGAGGCAGTTTGGTTGCGGAGACTTCTCCAGGATGTTGGGGAAGAATAGAAAGATGCAAAAATTATCAAATGCGACAACCAGAGCTCAATCAAACTCACTAATAATCTGGTGTTCCACAAGAACACTAAACACATTGATACAGAATGCCACTTTGTCAGGGGGAAAGTTCAATCAAAAGAAATCCATTTTGTATATTGTAAAACATGAGATAATGTTGTTGACATTTTTACTAAGCCTCTTGGAAAAATTAAGTTTGAAATCTTTAAGGAGATGTTAGGCATATTTGTGAACCCATTCTCCATTAAGGGGGAGTGTTGAAAGATAATGGAGAATCCTTAATTAATGAGAGTTGGTTCACGAAACCTTAGGATAGGAATTAGTTTCTATTTCTTAGGGTATGGTTCTAACTTCCCTATATCCCTATATGTTATATATTGATTGAGTTGTATTGAGAATGTAGAGCGTTCTGCATAGCTAGACTCTCCTGGTTCAGACTCCCTTTCGTAGAGCTGGCTAGTGAGTTTTTATTTATTGATTCAAACATCACATTTTATCATATTGTATTTGTGAAAAAAAACTAATTATTGATCATAGTAATAATATTAGTTATTTATTTATTAATTTTGGTATTACTACTACTTTTATTATCATCTACACTATTTTGAGCAAAGAAGCAAGTGTTTCACTAATTTTCTCATTTAAAATTAATAATTTTATAAATTTGAAAACACCTAGTAAGATAAGTTTTCGTTTTTAAGATATTAATTAAACAATGTCAATTTTTTTTAGTAATTTTCCAATTTAATATGTGTGTGTGTGTTTCAATGTCATTTTCTAAATTGACATGTTTTATTTTATTTGTATTATATCATGAGTGAAAAAATGTATTTACATATATTTATTTAATTATTTTTATAATTAAAAAAGGGAGTGATATAAAAATGAATTTAAAAAAATGCTAATATTATAATTTATATTTTTATTAGATTATAATTTTTTTATAATGGTTAAGAGCATATGTTTCCTCTTAAGAGGTCATAGGTTCAAAACCAGAGGGGAGTAGAGTATGTGTAGAGTATGTATGCCTTCACAGACTTAGCAGACAAATCCATGGGCGGAGGTGGGTCCCTTGCCCCACAAACAAGGGGGTCTCATACACCAATTTGGTGTTTAGCTTGTTCGAGACCTTAAAATTGGATAATAATGATCATATAATAATATTAACAATTCATAAATTATATATGTGTGTGTGTCAATAATATGATTTCTATTGTTATCAAGTTTGAAAATTACTAGAAACATCTTTAAAAAAGAAAATATACATCCACTTAAATTATATGTATACGACTATCACCAATTATATATATATATAGTCTTTTAGTCAAAATGAAAGATCTAAAAAAAAATGTCAATGTTATGATGATGATGATGATGATGGTTAGCGTCCACTGAGACCAATATTTGGTCTATCGGACCTAAAGAAAAGAGTTATTTAATTTGATTTAAGGCTAAGAAGGTCAGTATTGCAACAAAGATTATGAAATTGATCTATAATGTGGTTGTACGCGGGGTACTCTAAGAGGAAGTGATTTTCATCCTCGATATTCATATTCTCACAGAGATGGCAGATCCTTTCCATCCATGGTGTTTTAGGAACTATCCAACGACCTGTTTCACTATGGAGCTCATGAGAGTTCATTCTAATCTTGGGTATATTAATTTTCTTCTTTGAGCTAGTTAAAATAGAGAGATACTTTTGATATTCTAAGGTGGGGTTGATGACCTCCTTATAATACCTTAATTTTCTTTTAGCTGCTAGATCTTTCTTACACCACATTTTTTCTTTGAACTTAGAAGTAACAATTTTTTTAATGTTATTGATGTTTTTCAATGCAACATTCTCGTCGATCTCCCAATGGTTTAACCTGATCCAGGTGAATATTGGTGGCCACCCACCTATTCCAGTTGGGGCCCCACCATTGTATCTTTCAGTTTTTTCACAACTTACTATTTTTTGTAGTTTTTCGGGTCCTGAACTTCCGGAGTCGTTTTGAAGCCCCAAACGGAGATAGTATGCTGAAGTTACGTCCCCGGGAAGTTCAAACACCAATTTACCCAAACGGGGCCCATAGTTTTGGCGCTTCATCACCTAGGGTTAGGCTTTTGAACATTTAGAGTTCTCCATTGTTTCTCCATAATAAATAGGCCCTCGAGCCTCATTGTAACACAGTTCAGAGGTTTGTAGCCGCCACATTTCTTCTCAGAGATTCGCTACTAGCACCCTAGCTATTTTATTTCCATCATGTTTGTAAGCATGTTTCTGTGATTTGATATTAATGAAATGAAGCCTTATTTCCATTTTATTTCTATGTTTATGGTTATTTTTGTATTCTGTTGCGTTCCTGCATAAATCTGGATCAGTGGTATCAGAGCGGTCTGCTTTTTCTCGATCCTTTTTTGCATGTCCCCAACGAGGTCTGGGTATAAGGAGTTAGAGCTCGATCTGGTGGAACCTTTGCAAGATCAGCCTCGCAAACCTCGACGGACGCCCATGGGGGACGAAAAGAAAGATGAAGGAGCAGGAGATCCTATCAAAATATTGCTCGAGGAGGCCCTCAAAAAACAAAGGAATGCGATGATAGATAACTTTGCCCAGATCCTTCAACGACTGCCCACCGGCGGCGCATCTGCATCCAGCAGCTACTCTGGAGGCGTGACTTCCTTTAAGGTACAAGTAAACTTTGACATTCCCATATTTGAGGGTCAAATTGATGCAGATGCCATAGATAGATGGTTGAATCTATTAGAAGGATATTTCTCGGTTCATGACTTTTCCAACTGGGAGAAGATTATTTTTTCACTCCTCAAAGCTACCCCCCATGTCAAGGACTGGTGGGAAACCTACTGTGAGAAAAAGGACAAGACATAACCCTCTTTGTTCTCAGTCGTACCCACTTGGAATTCTTTCCGAGATTCCATCAAGGAACAATACTTTCCTATGGGGAGATATGAGGACAAGTACATACAATGGACCATGTTGCTGAAACAAAGGGATCAAGATGTGCATGAGCTAACGAATCTATTCCATATCCTGCGCACAAAGTTGGGTATCAAAGATTCAAAGAAAAATTTGGTGCTAAAGTATCGCGGTTGTCTGCACAAATAAATTCAGGAGGAAATGGAGTTCCTCGACATCTCCTCGCTTGGTACGGCATACCAGTATGCTGCCAAGATTGAGCAGAAATTCAAACAGAAGAAGAAAAACTTTGGATCTACGAATCAAAAGCAAGGGAAAGGTGCCCCAAAACTGCAGAACAAAGGACAAAGCCAAGGCATGGTGGCCCAAGACAACCTGCCAAAGACACAAGCAAAGAACAACACCGCGAAGCCAAAGAAGGACACGGGAAAGTGGTGTGAGTTCCATAAGAGCTCCACTCACAACACAAGTGAGTGTCGGGCCTAGCAGTCATTGGTGGCTGAGATGAGGGCTTCTGAATCAGATGCATGCTCTGACTCTGAATTAGAATCTGACAAGGTGAATGACAAAGGGAAGCAGATTATTGATGCGGAGCCCAACGCCACTATTGCCACTACGAAGATCTAGAAGGAGGAACCAGAAGATCCAGAGGAGGCAGAGCGTCTCTTCCACTCCTAGATATGAGTAAAGGGTTCCCTGCTACGGTTCATTGTAGACAATGGGAGCCAAAAGAACCTCATTTTAGCAGATTTCATGAAGCGGTTGGGCTTGCCGACCACGGCGTACCCACAACCATACACCATCGGGTGGCTTCACCAAGGACGGGATCTCTGCGTCAGCCAGCAGTGTCGCCTTCCCTATAGCATCAAGCCCTTCATGGATGAGGTATTGTGTGACATTGCCCCTATTGATGTTTCTGATGTATTATTAGGCCAACCATACTTGTGGAAGTGACATGATGTGTATGAGTCCTGACCTCGCGCTGTTATTGTTACTTTGGGAAATAAATTGTACAGGATACCAGAGGTACCATCGCCTCCCACTATTTCTTTGGTTACTGCAAAACAATGAAGTAAGCTCATTTCCCAAACTAGGAAATTTGTTTTCCTAATGATCCGCCCCCAGGGCAAGAAGAAGACTATGGCCACGACCTCCAGACATGGCTCCTCTGCATGACAACAGCAAATGGACAAGGTTGTGGAGGAGTACGGGGAAATCTTCACCTCACCCACAGGAGTGGCTCTACACTGTCAGGTCAAGCACCCCATTGACCTGACCCCAGGTGCGTCTCTACCCAATGGACCGATCTATAGGCGCTCTATTCTAGAGAATGATGAAATCAAGAGGCAAATTTAGGAGCTGCTGCAAAAAGGTCACATCCGGCCAAGTTCATCGCCCTGTGGGAGCCCGATCATGTTGGTATAGAAGAAGGATGGGACTTGGAGACTCTGTATTGATTATCGGGCGCTGAACAAGATCACTGTCCGGAATAAGTACCCAATCCCACGGATTGATGACCTTCTAGACCAACTCAAAGGGGAAAAATATTTCAACAAGATCGACTTCAAGTCTGGGTATCACCAGGTACCAATCGAACCCTCTGATGTGTGGAAGACTGCCTTCAAAGCTAAGGAGGGCATTTTCGAATGGCTCGTCATGCCTTTCGGATTGACAAATTCTCCCGCAACCTTCATGAGGTTGATAAATGACATCTTGCGTCCATTTACCAACTCATTTGTAGTGGTATACTTGGATGACATTCTAATCTTCAGCCAAACTTGGAAGAGCACCTCCACCACATCGGAGAAGTCCTCCAAACACTGCAGCAACACAAGTTGTGTGCCAATTTGGAGAAGTGCACTTTTGGCATGACCCAGGTTCAAAATCTGAGATACATTATTGATGAAAGGGGGGTGCATGTGGATCCAGCCAAGATCCAAGTCATTCGGGATTTTCCAACCCCAACCACCCTAACAAAGCTTCGCAGCTTTTTGGGTCTTGCTAATTTCTACCTTAGGTTCGTGTTGGGATTCTCTCATATCACTTGACCCTTGAGTCAAGTCACCAAGGGAGGAGCGAAAGAAAATTTTTGTTGGTCAGAATCTCAACAGAAGCCGTTCGTAGAATTGAAACATCACCTCTAATCTGCCCCAGTGCTCACATTACCAGACTTGCAACAACCATTTGATATCGAGACAGATTCCTCTGAATATGATATTGGGGCAGTTTTTACTCAACAGGGGCATCCAGTGGCATATCATAGTGAGACATTGTCCAACACAGTTCGAAAGTATCCCACTTATGACAAATAAATGTATTCCATTGTGCAGGCTTGCCGACAATGGAAGCATTACATTTTGGGGAAGGAGATAATCATCCACACAGACCACTAACCCCTGCAGTTCATACAGACACAAGGGAAGTTGCAGAACGATCGCCATCAGAAGTGGTCCACATATCTGCAACAATTTCATTTGAAAATCAAGTACAAGAAGGGTAGCACCAATAATTTTGCAGATTGCCTCAGCCAACCACCGATCGTGGCCATAACCACTGTTCTCAACTCTTGTGGGCATGAGACTTCTGATTGGCTGCTTCTCTACCAGAGCGATCCAGAATTCAGCTACACATACAAGGCACTCTTGGGGGGTATTCAAGTTCCAAATTTTCACCTCCAAGATGTATTATTATGTCACCTGGGACACCTTTGTGTTCCTTCAAGCGAGCGTGCTAAGATGATATGGGAAGCACACTACAGTCGAGTCGCTGGGAATTTTGGGGTCGAGAAAATAGTCGTAGTACTGCAGAAGTATTTCTATTGGCCGAACCTTCGATAGGATGTCGGGAAGTACATCATATCCTTCACTGCTTATGCCATTGCCAAACCAACCATCAAGAAGCAAGGGCTCTATACTCCGCTACCTACCCCTAGTCGACCTTGGGAATCCATCTCCATGGATTACATGTCAGGCCTTCCTTCTACTAAGCATGGAAACGACTGTGTTTTCGTGGTCGTCGACAGATTCTCAAAGATGGCCATTATGGCGACCTGCAAGAAGAATATCACAGCAGAATCCACTGCTAAACTCTTCTTTGAACGAGTGTGGGTGCACTTTGGGACTATCATATCAGATCGCGACAGCAGGTTCCTCAGCACATTTTGGTCCAACCTCTGGTCAATGTTGGACACCAAGCTCACCAAGTCCACAGCTTTCCATCCCCAAACTGATGGCCAGACAAAGGTCGTCAACAGGATGATTGTACACATTCTACGCATGTACAATTCAAAGCATCCACGCACATGGGATGAGAGCCTTCCCTATGTACAACACAGTTATAACCGAGCTCTCCACAGCTCAACCGGCCACAACCCCTTTCAGGTGGGCTTGGGATTCCAGCCACTATGTCCCATTGACATAGCCATGCCATTTGCAGCTACTCAGGCCGATTCGGCTTATGTCCAGTCTGAAGCTGACAAAGAAAACAACTTCATCGAGAAAACTCAACACATCTGCCAATAGGTTCATGACATATTGGACAGAGCCAATGCTAAGTACAAGCAACGACATGATCAACATCAGGTGCCCCACAAATTCTAGGTGGGCGAAAAAGTGTGGCTACATTTGCAGAAGGAGCGCCTCACTGGACCCCACTGCAAGATTCACCCGCTCCGATATGGGCCATACACCATCACCAAGGCTGTAGGGAACAATGCCTTTGAGCTCAGTATTCCACGATTCCTTGGTCTACACTGAGTATTCAATGTAGACCACCTTCGTCCCTACTTCCCACCTCTATTGGACACCTCCGACATTGCAGAAGAACTCACACCAAAAGAGTTATGCCCAGACTGCATGGAACAGGCCACCACAGACTGTATCATGGACATGCAAATCAAGAACACTCGCCGACAGAAGATCCAACTGTATCAGGTCGTCAAAGCTAGCCAACTCCTGCACCAAGGAAAGTGGTTCACTAGGGACCAAGTTCAACAGAAGTTTCCTCATCTCATGGAGGAACTCAACGCAATGCGGACCATTACTTCCTAAGGGGGGAGGAATGATCCAGGTGGATATTGGTGGCCACCCACCTATTCCACTTGGGGCCCCACCATTGTATCTTTCAGTTTTTTCACAACTTACTATTTTTAGCATTTTTTCGGGTCCTGAACTTCCAGAGCTGTTTTGAAGCCCCAAACGGAGATAGTATGCCGAAGATACATCCCTGGGAAGTTGAAACACCAATTTACCCAAACGGGGCCCATAGTTTTGGAGCTTCATCTCCTAGGGTTAGGTTTTTCGACGTTTAGAGTTCTGCATTGTTTCTCCATAATAAATAGGCCCTCGAGCCTCATTGTAACACAGTTCAGAGGTCTGTAGCCGCCACATCTCTTCTCAGAGATTCGCTACCAGCACCCTAGATATTTTATTTCCATCAAATTTGTAAGCATGTTTCTGTGATTTGATATTAATGAAATGAAGCCTTATTTCCATTGTATTTCTATGTTTATGGTTATTTATGTATTCTGTTGTGTTCCTGCATAAATCTGGATCATAACCAGGCCTTGGTGTCTTTATACCAACCTTTTTTAAGCCTTATGTGGTTTTGGCCAGAATTTAAAGCTAGCTTAGGAAGTCTATCGTCTCCTATGCTATTGAGCTTGTGCTTGTACAACAGAAGCCTAGTCATAGCTAGGCTCTCGATAGGGGAAAGACCCACTTCTATAAGGAGACTAAGATAGGGTGTATTGCTTTTAATTTTAAGGTTATACGTTATAAAACACTTCTGGATTTGCTCAATATTTCTCCAAAATTCTCTAGAGATGCTACAACCCCAAACCTCACATCCATATAAGATAAGAGGAGTGACTAAAGTTTCAAAGAGGAACTTCTTTCTATCCCACATTACAAGGTTTGTCGTTTTACAATTATTTTCAAGACCAAAATAAACTTTCCACCCCCCATTAATCCTTTTCTGAATGCTATAGTTCCAATTGAGCTTGTGATGAATATCAATTCCTAGGTACTTGTAAGAATACACTTCCTCCAAGTTACTATTGTCATACATAAAATTAGCGTAAGTGTCCTTCTTGGATTTGATAATCATAACTTTTGTTTTTTCAGTGTTAATAGACATACCCATGGTAGAGCAAAAATCCTTAAGAAGTCTAAGTTGCTTATCAAGATCATATGGGCACCTTGCAAGAAGAACAATATCGTCCGCATAGATAAGAAGGATGATGACTATTCCAGCTAAGATCGTGCCAACAAATCCTGCTTCCTCTAAACAACCTTCTAGCTTATCGATGTAAATGCCAAATAGGGTAGGGGAGAGGGGGAAACCTTGTTTAACTCCGAAATTACACTTAATATCTTTCGACCACCCCTCGTTGCTCTTTAACTTGGTAGTTACATTCTCGTATAACCTTATAGTGGTCGCTCTTAGCTCGAAAGGAACATTTAGCTCTTCTAATCTATTCCATAGGTTATTTCTAGGAACCGTATCGAAAGCCTTTCTAAAGTCCACAAAGAAACAGAAGAGATTGGATTTATCATTGCGGTATTCCTCCAAAATGATCATAAGCGTAACAAGGTGGTCCGTTGTTGAGTGTTTCCTTCTAAAATCCACTTGGCCTTTAGCCTACTTACCTTCACTTTCAAGCCAAATGCTCAACTTCTTTTCCAAAATAATACCATATAACTTGGCTAAGAGAGGGCTGATCATAATTGTTCGATAATTAGAGGGGTTATTTGTATCCCCACTTTTAAAAATAGGGATAATGAGGCTTTGAGTCCAAGGTTTAGAGAACCCTTGCTTGATTGCTTGGTTGAAAAGCTTGTGGATGTGAGGGATGAGGACAGGACCTGCAATTTTTAAGATTTCCGCCTGGTAACCTTCAATGTCTTTAGCTTTCCCATTTTCCAAGCGTTTAACCCCAAAATCAATGTCTTCTAATGAGAAAAATTTTTTCGTTGTGAACAAGGTTTCAAAATCCCTGGCATTTAGAGATTCATAAAGCTTTTTAAGATAGGAATTCCAGTCGTGTAAAGCAATTTTATTATTATCTTTAGTTTTCCTAGTTAGAATCTGCCTCCAGAATTTCTTAGGAGCCACCTTAGAGAGGTGTAAGAGATTCTCTTGTCTTTTACGAATATATTGCCTTTTTTTTCATTTAGTTAGGACTTTGTAGATTTTTATCTTGTTAATTTTGAGAGATTCATCAATAGCTTCCTTAATTGCTCTCCTCGCACTTGTACAATATTTGCCATACCATGGGTTGGTTTTGCTATTTCTTTTATTACTTGATACTTCAATTGAGAACTTGTTAATAGAATATGAGAGGGTTGTAGTAAAATTGTGATAGAGGTCATCTATGTTGTCTATACTAGATAAAGGAAGCAAATTAGTTTTTAATTCATTTAGAAAGAGATCGTTTTTATTTCTATCAAAGATTAAGTTCTTTTGACTATAAGGATTATCTTCTATGGGATCTCTATGCATGAAAAAATTGAGAGTTATGAGTAAAGGCCTATGATCAGATTCAGGCTCATGGTCGTCTAAGATGTCAAAATATATATATACATTATTGGTTTTACAAAAACCTTTATATCTATGTATATTTTCCTCCAACAAAAATTTTCATAACACTTTATAAATATATAATGCTCAAAGAATAATGGACGTAAAGATACAATAAAACTATTTCATTATGATAGAAAAATTTAATATAAGATATAATATTTATATTTATCATGTTTAAATTTTTATCTAAACATACTAAGTATTATTATAATGGTTTTTTTTATGTAATTCAAAATATAATTTTGACATTCTTACCATATTCTTTACATAGCTCAATATAAAATAGAATATAAATTAAAAACATATAAAATATAAGTAATACTTTATATAATTAATAAATAAATAAATATTATATAATTATAATAATTATTATTAAATTTTAATTAAAAGTATTTATATCAGAAATATTATTTATTTTAATTTATGTTTTAATATAAAAGTATATGTCTCATTATTTTATTTATTGTTGTAAATATTAAAAAATAATAAATGTTTTTATTATTTGTTTATTATTATTTAAATAATAATAATAAATATTTTTAATATTATTTATTAATTATTATTTTTATATATGTACTTTTTTAGAGTAAGGTTTTTAAAATTTTAATTTAATTAGCATTAGTTATTTGGTGGAACAATTTGACCTACACTAATTTTTATTACTACTCATGATAAGGGTTTGAGATTTATCTCAAAAAAATAACTCTTAACCAATCTAATTGTCCCCAAATACCACCAAACCAACTATACTGCAACTCACCAAGTGGAGAAAATGCTCCTAAAAATGAGCAAGCCCAAAACTTGAAATGTAGGTGGGTAGGGAAATAATGTCACATAGATTAATGGTCCTTTGAACTTTTCCAAGATGTTGCATTGATCTCACCCAGTGCCAAAATATAACTTGTGAAGGTGTTGAACACTTTGAACATAACATCACTCACTTAGCCACCTAAACACTATGTTGAGAAGTAACATTATTTGCAATGACTTTACAATATTTTATAATTTAGTGAAAAGTTTGCCAAGATTTTACAAAAAAAATTATAATTCAATAAAAGATTCGCAAAAATATTATATATACATATTATATAATTGAAAAAATAGCTTACATACATTTTTATATGTACCATGTGTATTCTCCCATTTATTATACATATAATTTCGGGGGGTTTCTTAAAATTTTCATAGATATATATATATATATATATATATATATATATATATATATATATATATAGAGAGAGAGAGAGAGAGAGAGAGAGAGAGTACCGTGCATATTCCACTCGTTGAAGAAAGCAAGTTTCTCACACTTTCCACTTTCTTTTATGTTTTCAATGAACATATGAAGTGGATTGTGAAGTTCAAAAAACATTTTCTTGTTTTTTAACTATACTTTTTAGCAAGATGAGCGGAAAAATGTTTTCTTGCAATTGTCTTTGGCTTCAAATATATGTTGGAAGAAGTTTTTCGTGTATTTTAAAATATCACATATGCAATATTTGTAAAATAATACATGTAAACCGTATAAGAGACGAACAATAACTTTCTATTGATGAAACATTCAAAAATATAAGCTTACTATTGCCATGTCCTTATCTGCATTTACGTCTTTGATTTCTGGTACACATTGCATCCTTATATGTGTTGCTAAAATTGCAATGGCACCTATTGTGCTAACTGGAAACGGATCTTGACTACGGGACAGATTTGCAATTGTGATATTGGGAAAAATCGATATGCTCCTCAAAGAGGACAAATGTTTTCTACCATGCTAAAGCTATTTAGTACAATATTTTTCTCATATTCACCACTATCATATTTGTGATTTGGATTATTTTGAAATTTCTAATAGAAACATCAACATTTGCAATAATTTTTTCCTCGTGTTTTTCAACAAAATTTGTTGGCGCAAGCAATGTTATGTTCATTTAGGCCTTCATATCTGTCAAATCTGCACATATTATTGTTTTTGTCTTATTTGATTTGTCTAAAAAAGTACAATATGTAACTAACACGACATCATGGAAAAAGATTTTTGTTATGTTGTTATTGATATCTTCGATCAATAATGGCATAGACTCAATCTTTGTTTGCCTAGTCATGAGCATTGACTTGAAATTAATTCAAGAAAACAAAAAAGAAATATGTTTTAAAGTTATCTAAACCTGGGCAAAACTGCTTTTCTGAATATGTTTCTTGTTTGTTTTTTTCACTTTTCATTGTGTCTCTTGTGATATCTACTATTTTAATTGTGCTCATTATCATATCTACTTCTTCATCCTATCTATAGTCACGTAAATGATAGTATATTTATTTCATACTCGCTCGGAATTTGATATTTTTTGCATGTTCACAACTACTACACACAAATCATTGCTTAAAAGGACATTGTGATTGATATTAAGTAAGAATTTAGTCATGAAGACAACTACATATCATAAATTCCTTGCTAATGTATATTCTAATATCAAGTTTGTAGCTACTAGATAGAAACTTAGTTTCGAAGTTCCTTTTTATATACATTAAACAAAAAAAATTAACAAATGTGCAAATGCATAAATGTTTTATAAAAATATTCAACGTACTTTTTTGTTTATACTTGTTCTCCTGGATCTAAATCTCTAAGTGTTACATGTTTCCTTAAAAATGAAATAGTGTCGTTTTTAGTTACATCACATAAAAAAATATAGCAAAAACACATACAGTTGTATAATTTAATAATCAAATGATAATAAATAGAGAAAAAATGCACCTCTTAGTAAAGTTATCATTTTCTTTAACTATATATGTTTTACTTGTGTTCAGATTCATGCTCTAGAGATATGAGTTAGATCAAATATATAGAAATAAGAAAAAAAAAGTTCTAATTTCATAGCACGAAAACGATTCAGTCATGACAGCTACACGATGCTAACATATATTGTATAAACATTTTGTAGCACTATCAAGTTATCCACTTTTTGAACTATGCAACTTATTGCTACAAGACTGTAACATATATTGTATAAAGGCTCTAATTACTCACATACAAAAGGAATTACGCACAACTTACCTAAAAAATACGCTACACATTTTGCACCTGCATTTAAAATGAGCTTGCAGATAAAATCCCTCCTACCATGCAACTACCAGAATGATCACCGTACAGCTCAGAGAACAAATGCTTTTGTAACCAGCTCCTGCAAAATCTAATCAAACATGCATTCACAACATGTATGCTAAAAATTGCATGATAAACACCTCTCCAATGCTCGTAAAAACACAAAAACTGGAATTAGTGGGTAGAACCGTCACATTATATTTCAAAATTTCATAATACGTTTTACCTTTCAACTTCAATGTGTTTAATTTGATATCAGGAAGCACAATCAAAGCTTCTTTTGCACCTTCGCACTCCGCAAAACTTTAAATGATTAAAACATATAAAATATTTCGAACTTTATAGTAAAAATAACTACAAAATTTTGAGGCATGAAGAGTTTGGGTAGGCAATTAATTGTCCCCACTACTGCCTCTATGAGGGTTCATCTAATTTGAGCTTTATAAATACTAAATGCATTTGTGATTGAAATTTATCAATCGAATAGTTATCATCCAATATTAAACGAAATGTCTTTCTAATGCATACGAGGAAGGAGTGTTGCGTGAAAGAACAAATTTGTGAAACAAGTAATAGAAACTTTCTCCCTTTCATATGCTTCTAGAAATGGTCCCTCGTACTTAGTATAATTTGGAATCTATAGAAAATTAGGTAATATATAAAAACTCAAAGAAAATTCTCAAAAATATACTTTCAATTAATGTTTTTGCACAATGTCTCAAAATTCTTTTCAGAATTGGTAACCAGACTCAAAATTCAAATGAGCATTGAACATAGAGTCATGGTATAAAGAATAATATTTGTTGTATAAATAATTTATCAAAATATTGATACTTAAATCATAAAAGTAAATGCATTCACCCCAATGGGGTTTGCAACTGGCCTCATGTAAATTGTAATGTCAAAAAGGCGCCTGCAATGAAAAACAAAAAACTGCATCTATAAATTAGTTTAGTTCACAATAAGGCATCCAACATGTTGGTATTTGAAATAAGGGTGGGTGATCAGCTCAGCACAGTACTATGTCTATGTGAGCACATTTTATTTGATATAGGGATGCAAATGATCTCTAGGAAATTATTTTGCGGGGGGTTTTATGTTCGGTTCTCAAAACTATGTTCTATGGATCTGAGTGCGGAGGTGTGATTGTGCGCAAATATGAAATGAACACAATGAAAGAATTAACTATTTTTAAAAATGATGATGTTCGGTTGAATTTGATAATGATTTATTAAAAATTTAAAATATACATTGTATAGAGTGCAGAGGAAAGTTGCTTGATTCGATATAGTCCTTGATCTTTAAGAAACACCCCTGCACACCCTTTCTCCCACGCTTCCCACACACCTAATCATGTCCCATAGAGCATCTAGTCCTCCATCATGATGAGAGTAAAATCTTCTCAATAAATTCACTTCTTCATTGATAGCCAGAGCAACCACCTGTATGAATCTTCTCATTTACACTTTGCCCTATCAAATGACCCCACTTTATTATGTTAGAATGTAATTTATCACTTGTTTTCATACCCCCATGATAGATCAAAATCGTAGTAATTTCATATTAAATTAATACATAAAATCTTATTCCACATATTTCTTTAGCGTCGCGCACAATTTCTCTACACACCCTTTCTCCTTCCTCCACATAAGAGCTCTAGCAAAATTGCTTTTTGAGGTTCTCAAAACTATGTCGAGCGGCTCTGAGTGTAGAGGTGTGGTTGTGCATAGCTACAAAAAGAGCACAATGAAAGATTCTTCTGCCAAATTTGATAGTTAGTTGAACCTATATTTCCCTATATTGCTATCACGCTCCACACAATAAAAAAGGTAGGTGTACGATAGAAGTATGCGAGAAGAGAAAATTTATTGTTTCTTGTTCAAGGAAAGGGAAACCTTGAATACTCAACAACATTGGAAGAATTTGTAAATGAAACTAACTATCAGTTGCTCTAAACAAGCTTATTAAACACCGATATAAATTAGTTTCCATCTTATTGACAAAATTTCTAAATATACATTGCACTTAGTGCGGAGGAAAATGGCATGACTTGATTAGTCCCTACTCTTTCACAAACTCCTCAACAGGAAATTTCTCCACACACCCTTTCTCCGCACAGCTAAATAGTATCGGTATCATATTAAATTAATATATTTGTTCAACCCCCACCCCCTTGCCCTCATGAAAATAGTCTTTTTTGTCCATGCTTTGACTTTTCGTATTATGCAGAGGAAGAAATTTTGACTCGATATAGTTCCCGCTCTTTGACAAACTCCCTCACACACAATATCTCTGCACATCCTTTCTCCTTCCTTCGCATATTTGTTCAACCCCTACCACCCTCACCCCCCCTCCTGATAACCTACCAAGAAGCCCGTCAGTTCTGATATTATTGAGCAGAGCAATAGCAGTGTCAGAGCACTCACCGACGGAATGACCACTCACAAAATTATCCTTTTTTCTGTTTTAAAATGATTTTTCAAGCACTAAAAAATACTGAAAAATAAATCGCCCTCCATCGAGAAAATTCTTTCCCATAAAGGTTTTCTTATCCAATCGAAAATTAGAAATAAAATTTCTAAAAATTAGAAATTTATTTTTGAATTTATAGAAAAATAGAAATATTAAGCAATTTTATGGAACTTTAGTTAAAATTGCAAAAACTTAATAAAATAATACAGAGTCAACACAATTTGAACACGAAACAAGTACTATAGCCCTTGACAAGACATAGACTAATAATAAGAAGAAAAAAAATTAAAATTAAATTAAATTAATTACAATATATAAAAATAAATCAAAACAATATTAATAGGAAAATTTAAATAAAAAAAATCATTAAATTAAAACTTTAAAAAGGGCTAAAAGTGAAATATCGACATTAGATCAAAGAAAAGAAGATAACTACATAGGAATTTAAATAAAAGATACAAATGAAAAGACTTAAAAAAGAAAAGATAAAAAATAAAAGGTTTATGGTGTGAGATGATGGAAAAGCTTTTTTTTGGTAAGATGATGAATTTCTAAAACTAGTCAAATCTAATTATTGATATTTTTAACTTTTTAATATTATTTTTAATTTTATCTTTTTTTTATTTTATTCAAATCTATAATTATTGATATTTTTAACTTTTAATATTATTTTTAATTTTATCTTTTTTTTTATTTTATTAATGATCAATAAATATTTATTACTTGGAATTTCCAGTAGATTTTTTTTTTCATTTCAATATTATTTTTCAATAATTAGTCATTCGTGAAATGTTTTTACTAACACTTTTTCCATGACATTTATAGCTTTTTCTTTTTTCTAAATGAAATGTATACTCTAAATATTAAATATTTCATAAACTTATAAATAATTTACTTCCAAAAATTATAAACACGTTACAAATAATTTTAAAAACTCAAATGAGTTTTGATGGCTGGAAGACTGGAACCCTAGCTGCCTTGGCCCCTTGGTTCATGCCTCCTTGTTCTTCGAGCCAGAGTTTTATTCATGTCCTCGGTGGGTATCGTTGTATTATGGTAGGTTCTCTCTCAGCATAGTTCTTTCGCAATGTGTTGAGGGATTCTGTGTTTACTTGGGGTTTCGCTTATCGTCATCCTCATTCTTGTTGTCGTGTTTGGTCCTACATTGTTTCCTCACTCGCATTGTCATCTAGAGATATTGCTAGTTCCATTTTTGGGCCTCGTGGCCCTTTCTTTGCTGCCATGGATCTACCTGCCTTCGATCCGGGTTCGTGGTGCAGTTTCATCTTTTCAATGTTTTATTTTTTATGTGCCTTGTGGCTTGTCAAACGAGTGATGGTTGTTGTGGCTTGCTTGTGGGATTTGCGGCCCTTCTTCTCTTTTTTGCTCGTTTTCTTCTCCTTCCTCTGGGGTTGGCGATGGTGTTCTTCATTCTTTTCTCTGGAGTTGCCGCCTTTTATTTTCTTCGGGGCCTTTAAGTGTTTATTCCACTGCTCCTCTTAAGGTTTTGGCCCAGAATGTTTGCAGCTCTTTTGCGTTTTGTTTGTGGGCTTTGTGTCATTTTTTTATGGGGTTTTTTGTCTCATTTTTTAATGTATGGGATATTTTTTGATGGGATTTTTCTGGTGCTCCTCTCGAGGTTATTCAGTGGGTTTGTGTGCCTTGTTTCTTGTTTATTGTATCAGACATGTATCTACTTAGGTTTGCATATACACACAATGTGTCTACATAATGATATTTTTTATTTTTTTTGCGCCAAGAGGCCAATTCTACAACCCAGTATGACGGGGATGTGTAAGTATGTCATGTCTCCAAGAAAATAATAATATAAAAAAATTGTCAGGTCAAAACAAAAATGAAAATAACCATATAAATATATATATAATTAAATTTAAAAAAAAAAAAAAACTACAATACAATTCAACACAAAGCATCAAAATACTGCTCCAATATCTTTTATTATTTCTTTTAATTAAATATTTGTAAAATGAATCTTTAAAAAGGAAAAATCATATCCTATGGATATATTAAAATCCTTAATACATAAATATTTCCACGTCGAAATTGTAATATTTGAAGATATTAATTTGATGTGCTTTTATTATAAATTTTGTTATCATGCCATGTAAAAACATCATTAAATCTATTATTATTATTATTATTATTATTATATAAATATTAGTAGATTTAATAACTTTGGATTAATAATTTGAAGAAAGATAGATAGATCTTGAATTAAATGGATCTAAACTGATCCTTTAATAAAAATTGCAATTTTCCTACCAAAAAACAACTCACACTTAAGATACTTTAATTTTTTAAACTTTCTAAAGATCTAAAAATATTATAATTAATTTAAAAAAAAAAAAGATGTTATCATTAATCAAAAGAAATAATTTTATAAAAAAATATTATCCTATACATATATATAATTACAATTATCATAATTAAATACTTATATATCTCATCTCTTTCTATATTCTTAGAAAAACTTCTAATGACCAATGATTCAATTGTAGGTTTTAACCCTGTACAGAAATTATCTGCAAACAAATCTTAAAAATAGAAAATAAACAATAGCAAGAGCATAAAACATAAAACAGATAAACATAGAGATTTTCCCCTGGATCCCAAATCGGGACGACCGACTTGATTTTTCATTGTATTCATTTTAGTTTTATAATACATATATATACATGCCGAAGCATACATAAACCCCAATCCATTAACCCTAGATCAGAACATAACCATATTTCCCTTGATCGGATCTACAAAATACCAGGGGTCGAAAACCATCGTACCTAAAAACCATGTGCAAACCAATGCACAAAACCATGGGTGGATTCGCCCACCAGAAAATAAGGACCAAAAAAATTTTCCGAGGAGCTACCCTGAACTCTTGACAAGGAAACTCACAGCCCCAATCGTAACCCCGCGCACGACTAGTCATGGAAATAATATAACACAAACCCAACATTATCTCACTTGTTGTTTTCTTTCCGCAGGGGGAGCCTGAGAAGGCAAGGTCATTAGCCCGACTTTCTGACACCCATTGTTTCTCTACACCAAGAAAGACACATGCTCGCGGACTTTGTCCCGATGAATGCGCAACATTCTTCCAAAGCCTCACCTTTTGACAACACCCTTTTATCCTCAACCATATCTCTCACAAAGTGATATTGAACATCAATGTGTTTTGTCTTTGAATGATAAATAGGGTTCTTAGCCAAGAAAATTGCACTTTGGCTATCACAGTCTACCCTTATAGCTCTTTGCACCAACCCCATACTTGAACACAATATCTGAAACCAAACTGCTTCCTTGCTTGCATGAGTGGGTGCCATGTATTCTGCCTCTGTAGTTACGAAACCACTCTCATCCAAACGCGCACCTCCAAATAGGCTAAACACATACCCACTTGTAGATCTTCTATGGTCCAGTTTCAACCCGATGCATCAACAAAACCACGAATGTCAACACTCTTTCCAATGTAGTCTTCTGGTAGCACGAAGCTATAATCACTAGTGCCATGCGAATATGCGAAAACGCATAGCTGTTATCCAATGCTCCTTTCCTGGGTTTGACATAAACCTGCTCAATACTCCCACTGAATGTGCAATTTCTGGTCTAGTATAGACCATTGGATACATCCGGCTACCCACTGCACTTTCATATGGAATATGGGACATATCCTCCTCTTCTTCTTGTGTCTTGGGACACTATTCAACAGACAGCTTTACACCTACAGGAATAGGAACATTCATCGGTTTACTATCTTGCATATTGAACCTCTACAATAAAGTCTTGACATACTTCCTCTGGTTTAACCAGAGCTTCCTCTTTGCCTGATCTCTCTTAATTTCCATGCCCAAAATATAGTTTGCGGCACCAAGATCCTTCATGTCGAATTTGGAGAGCAATTTGGGTATTCAAATCTTGGATAATTTCTTTGTCATTCCAATCAACAACATTCCATCCACATACGAAGACCAAATAAATAACACGATCACCAATTAATTTACAATAAACACGGTGATCCTCCTTGCTTTTGGTGAAGCCAAGTCCCCATATATAGGTATCAAATTTCTGATACCACATCCTTGGTGACTGTTTTGACCCATACAGAGACTTCTTTAACCTGCATACTAGTTCTTTCTTCCCCTTCACCATAAAGCCTTTAGGTTGTTTCATGTAGATCTCCTCTTCTAGATCCTCGTGAAGAAATGTTGTCTTCACATCCATCTGTTCTATCTCAAAATCAAATGCAGCAACAACAGATAAAAGTAATCTAATAGAAGTAACTTTGGCAACGGGAGAAAAAATATCACCAAAATCAATTCCCGGCACCTGGGAATACCCTTTTGCTACCAACCGAGCTTTGTATTTCTCCACCTTGCCTTCTACATTCATCTTCTTCTTAAACACCCATTTTCTCCCGATGGGCTTCCTTCCAACCGGCAACTCCACCAAATCCCATGCCTCATTTTTATGCAAGGATTCCATTTCATCAACCATGGCCTCCTTCCAGAGTTTTCCATCCTCTGAATCTACTGCCTCCCTGACAGTTCTGGGATCATCATCAGTTATAGTTAAAGAAAAATTTCAACAGAAAGCAGATGGACTATACCTTTCTGGTTGTCTTCTTTCCCGAGCTGATCTTCTCACAGCTGGAGTTTGTGGCTCTTCCTCTTCTAAGTCTTCTTATGTTGTAGAATTTGATTCATCCTTCTTTAGCTCAAACTCTATCTTCACAGGTTCCTTTGGTATGACTTCATGTTTAACAACATCTTTCACCTCTCTAAACACCACATCTCGATTGTACACAACCTTCCTTGTTTCTGGGTTCCAAAGCTTGTAACCCTTTAAACCATCCTTATACCCAATAAAGATGCACCTTTTAGATTTATTATCCAACTTGGTCCTTTTCTCCTTTGGAACATGTACATATGCATCACATCCAAATACCCTTAGATGTGAAAGAAAGGGTTTCTTACCATTCCATACCTCATGTGGAGTCTTATCCTCCAACGCTGATGAAGGTGATCTGTTAACTAAGTAACATGCAGTCTCCACTGCCTCTGCCCAGAATTCTTGTCCTAACCCGGTACCACTGAGCATGCTTCTTTCCTTTTCCATCGGTGTTCTATTCATTCTTTCTGCAACTCCATTTTGCTGAGGTGTGTATGGAGTAGTCTTCTGCCATGCTATACCACACTTCTTACAGAACTCTTCAAATTCCTTCTTGCAGAACTCCCCACCATTATCTGTCCTCGGCACCTTTATCTTCTTCTCTGTCTGGTTTTCCACCAGAGCCTTAAATTCTTTAAATCTGTCAAAGACTTCAGATTTCTTCCTCAAGAAATATATCCATGTATTCCTTGAGAAGTCATCTATGAATGAAACATAGTACACAAACTTACCCAGTGATGGAACCGACACAGGTCCAAACACATCACTGTGCACAAGCTCTAATCTCTTTTTTGCCCTCTTAGCACCAGAAGGAAAACTCACCCGATTCTGTTTCCCATATACACAATTTTTACAGAAATCAAAATCCAGAGAGCTATTAGACATACCTTCTACCATACCATTTCCATGCAGTATCTGAAGGCCCTTCTCTCCAATATGTCCAAGCCTTTGATGCCATAGCATGGTCTTTTCTCTAGAGGCCGCTAGGCTTTCCGCTCCACTTTCGGGAACCACAGAACTATTGCACCCATCAATAACAGTGTTTCCCTGAAGCTTGTACAGAGTTCCAATGCGAACTCCCCGCATTAATACCAGTGCTCCCCGAACCATCTTACAGGTATATTTCTCGAACACTATTTTTACACTTGCATCATCCATCTTACTTACAGAAATCAGATTTCTGGCCAATGCAGGAATGTGTAGAACACCAGGAAGTGTTCTAATCCTTCCACCTTGCAGCTTCAACTTGAATTTTCCACGTTCGATGATTCTGGCCTTCCTATCATCACCTAAGAAGACATCACCACCATCATATTTCTCATACTCATAGAACCACTCCCTATGGGGAGTGAAGTGAAAGGATGCACCCGAGTCAATCAACCATAACTCATGATATACATGTGTATTTGAAGAAGAAGCCAAATACACATCCCCACCTTCATCTGAGGTGGTTTTTGCCTCTGCAGAAGGAGCATCATCAGATCCCTTTCCTTTCTCAGGAGCTTTAGATCTGCAATCCTTTTTGTAGTGCCCTTCCTTTCCGCATTTCCACCACATCTTTACAAACTTTCCAGGATATTTAGATCTCCCTCTAGATTTAGATCTCCCACTTGAAACCTTATTCTTGTTTCTGTTCTGGGACCTTCCTCGTACAGATAAGGCATCTCCATTCTGACCCTCCATATTTCTCTATCTCATTTCCTCCGACAGTAAGGCTGAGACAATGTCATCAAAATTCAAGGTAGTTGTATTGCTACCTATTACAATAACCAGACTGTCCCACGAATCTGGTAGACAACACAACAAACTAATGCACTTATCTTCATCTGAGATTTTAATATCAACAGATGATAGCTGACTTACCACAGTATTGAATGCGTTCAAATGCTCTGTCACCGAGTCTCCATCCTTCATCCTCAGGTTATATAACTTTTTCCGCGGGAAAAATTTATTCACCAGAGACTTAGATTGGTACAAATTCCCTAGCTTGTCCCACAAGGTCTTCACCGTAGCTTCCCCAGATACATTCAACAATACTGAATCTGAGACACACAATTGTATTGTGTTCTTTGCCTTCTGATCCAGTTTCTTCTTGTCTTCATATGACATTGTCGTTCGTTTAGTACATGGATCTACCGCGATCCACTGGTCCTTTTCCACCAGCAGATCCTCCATCTTGAGCTTCCACAACTCAAAACTCTGACCATTAAATTTCTCGATCTCTATCTTCCCGCCGCTCGCCATCTTCTTTCACTGCAAGAATCGATCCCGCAAATCTCCCACTGAACAAGGTCTACCTCAGGCCCGAGCAAAAAACCCCTCAGCAGCAAAGGCATCCCCTTGAAGCCGAAACTGCTATGATACCAAATGTAGGTTTTAACCCTATACAGAAATTATCTGCAAACGAATCTTAAAAACAAAAAATAAAAAATAGCAAGAGCATAAAACATAAAACAGATAAACACAGAGATTTTCCCCTAGATCCAAAATCGGGACAACCAACTTGATTTTTCATTATATTCCTTTTAGTGTTACAACACATATATATACATGCCAAAGCATACATAAACCCCATTCCATTAACCCTGGATTAGAACATAACCGTAGTTCCCTTCACCGGATCTACAAAATACCAGGGGTCGAAAACCATCGTACCCCAAACCATGTGCAAACCCATGCACAAAACCATGGGTGGGTCCACCCACTAGAAAATAAGGACCAAAAAAAATTTCTGGGGCACTGCCTCGGACCCTAATAAGGGGGGCTATCGGCCCCCCTATTACCCCCCCCCCCCCAACACGTAACTAGTTGTGGAAAGAATATAACACAAACCCAACATCAATATCCAAAGACAAACAATTTTTAAGACATCGAGAATACCTGGTTTATTCTAGATGTACACTGCAATTTCGATAGTAATATTCCATTTCAGCTGGAAAATGCAGTTCGATGTTTGGGGTAGTGTAAGTGATCAAGGAGTGGTAACTCATATTATGGGAGGAAACTTTGCACAAAGTTTCATTACGATTAACGGGTGGCTCCGTGACTTTTTATGGGCACAAGCCTCGCAAGTGATCCAATCTTATGGTTCTTCATTATCTGCATATATTCTTTTATTTTTAGGTGCTCATTTTGTTTGGGCCTTCAGTTTAATTTCCTTATTCAGCGGTCGTGGGTATTGGCAAGAACTCATTGAATCTATTGTTTGGGCCCATAAAAAATTTAAGGTTGCTCCTGCTATCCAGCCCAGAGCCTTGAGCATTGTACAAGGACGTGCTATAGGAGTAGCTCATTACCTTCTGGGTGGAATCGTCATAACATGGCCATTCTTCCTGGCAAGAATTATTGCAGTACGATCATGGCTAGGAGGATTTGAAAAGCATTATGGCATCAAGATCTCCAAAGTTTAGCCAAGGCTTGGCCCAGGACCCAACCACTCGTAGTATTTGGTTCAATACTGCGACCGCACATGACTTTGAGAGTCATGATGATATTACCGAAGAACGACTTTATCATAAAATTTTTGCTTCCTACTTTGGTCAGTTGGCAATAATCTTTCTGTGGACCTCTGGTAATTTGTTCCATGTGGCTTGACAAGGCAATTTTGAAGCATGGGTACGCGATCCCTTACATGTAAGACCCATTTCTCATGCAATTTGGGATCCTCATTTTGGTCAACCAGCTATAGAAGCTTTTACCCAAGGAGGTGCTCCCGGTCCAGTCAATATTGCTTATTCCGGTGTTTATCAGTGGTAGTATATAATTGGCTTACGCACTAACGAAGATCTTTATGCTGGAGCTCTTTTCTTGCTATATCTTTATGTCATCTTTTTAATAGTGGGTAGGTTACATTTACAACCTAAATGGAGACCAAGTGTTTCATGGTTCAAAAATGTTGAATCTCGTCTCAATCATCATTTGTCAAGACTCTTCGGAGTCAGTTCTCTAGCTTGGACAGGGCATTTAGTTCATGTCGCTATTCCTGAATCAAGGGGAGTGCACGTCAGATGGGACAATTTTTTGGATGAATTACTGCATCCCCAAGGGTTAGAATCACTTTTCACAGGTCAGTGGAATCTTTATGCTCAAAACCTCGATTCTAGTAGTCACTTATTTGGTACCTCCCAAGGGACGGGAACTGCTATTCTAACTCTTCTCGGAGGATTCCATCCACAAACTCAAAGTTTATGGCTAACTGATATGGCTCATCACCATTTAGCAATTGTATTTGTTTTTTCAATTGCTGGTCATATGTATAGAACCAAATTTTTGATTGGTCATAGTATGGAAGATATTTTGGAGGCACGTGTTCCTCCAGTAGGCCTATTAGGACGTGGACATAAGTGTCTTTATAACACAATTAATAATTCTCTTCATTTCAATCGGGTCTTGCTTTAGCTTCTTTGGGGGTTATAACTTCCTTGGTAGCTCAACACATGTATTATTTATCCCTTATGCATTCATAGCACAATACTTCACCACCCAAGCTGCATTATATACTCATCATCAATACATTTTCGGGTTCATTATGACAGGAGCCTTTGCTCATGGAGCTATATGTAATGTTCCAAATGGGGAAAAAGAGGCTCAGTAGGGAATATCTTAAGATATTCTACTATGGAATCACAGCAATATGGAATCACACCAATAGATCTAAACCAGAGATAGATTGGTAGGGAATTTACTGGTTGTAACACCTCTATAGAGAGGGTGAAAACCAGAGGCTTCCTGGCCCGTTCCAAACTCTGTCTATAGAAGATTAGTGAAACGCAGCAAGTGTGGGAATGATAAACTCCTCTTGGAGTTTGCTGCCCTTGGGAATCTTAGATCTACAGAACTAAAGAATGGATCCAAAGAGAAGAAAAAACCAAACAAGGAAGAAGCGGGAAATTCCACTCTCAAGAAAATATGCAATAGGCTCAAGGAGGACGTTGTATAAGCAATCCAGTATTAAAATAACGTAGACCAGGGCTGGGTTCCCTTATTTTAGACTGTTTTGGACCTCCATGCATACTTTCAGCAAAAAAAAAATGGGTTTAGAGGGCTTAAAAAGATCTCCCACAATCAACACTAGCTGAAAATCAGCTAAAGGAGAGGGCTGGGCTAATAGGGAAACCCTCCTTCAGGAAATACGCAATTTCTGCTGGAAGTCACTGGAAATCATACATTAAACTGATATTACAGTATGGCAGAAGGAAATCAGATCCATAATGAATTTCCTTTGTAGAAGCATTGAAATTACATGAAGAAAGAGCAAGAATCCTTCAGAAATTATAGCAGTAACACATGGAATAGTTGCAGAAAGACTTGACAGCGTCCTATATGAGGAGCTTCAGCTTCTTTAGGTTAAAAATAATATCTACAACTAATAAATGGCTAAAACATCAGATCCATACCATATCTGGAAACTACTCAGCCTTCTTAACAAGATCCCCTTGGGGTTTTATCAAATTAATGCATAACAAAGTGTAGATCTAGCTTTTAATACACTGAACTGCAGAAAACTTCAGAGATTTTTGAAGATGGATTTCATTACATTACATATCAGATCTGAATATTAATAGATCAGTAACCTACTTTACAAATCTTCAAAGTGAGAGGCAAGCCTCAATCACCAGAAACCAAGTACAATGAGAAATCTAGACAGTAGTGAAACATGTACATGAAAATAACGTAGTTCATGGAAGGGACTATGCAGTAGCTTAAATGAAATGATACAGCAAATAAAATTACAGATCTGAAATCAAAATGAGAGTGAGATCCTCTTCCGGGTGGTCACAAGACACCCTCCCTGAGATAAATCTCCTTTAAACAACTAGATCTTGCTGATCTAGTTCCCCCACTTGCTGCAACTCACAAGCAGTTGCAAAACCCTCAACAGGACCAGCGCTGCTATAGAGATGAATCTTGGCCATAATGCCAGATAGTGGAGAGATGCATCACAATCTCCTCCAAAGAGCTACTCCATGGAAGGAGAGAGGATTCCTAAACAGGAAATCATCTTCCCTTAGGCTAACAGCCAAGAGACTAGAGTTGCTACAACAACTTCTCGAAATTCTTCAACAACCTTTGCTTGCTGCCTCTCCTTCTTTTTATAACATAAGGGCTTGCCAAAACCCTAAACCATCTTCTTCAAATTATCCTCTTTCACACTAGACATCCTCTCCTAGAAGTACTTTGTGCTTGATGGATAAGCTCCCCTCCAAACTGCGTTGTAGGTGGGGCCAAGTTTGACCCATTCAAATGAATTTCCCCTTTTTACACGTAGGGGTGTTTAATATAATAGCCCAGATTTGTCCCCTTTCACATTGGGCCTGTATTTATTCTTAACTTAGGAGTTTTATAAACCCTCGTCTCATATATTTATTCATGAATGAGGCAAACTGAAAATAAAATGCAATATTCCCATTAGCTGCAAAAATTGGGAATATTACAGCTGAACTGGTGGCAAGCTCACAGGTTGACCAGTCCCAAACTGAGACATTTCAGAACTTTCTCCTTGATGGAGTCTTCCAAGGGACTCCCTCATTCTATCTATCCTCATCTCCTTTATCTCCTTGGACAGATCTTGCATAGTTTCCAAGAGAGTTTTTGTAAACTCTTCTGCCTCCTTATCTTTATCATTCAATTCAGAGGCTTTCCCCTTGTTAAGGTCAACAGTAGTATAGTCATACTTTCTATGACTTCTATTCTGGTATCTCCTCTCAATTGCTGGTCATATGTATAGAACCAAATTTTGGATTGGTCACAGTATGGAAGATATTTTGGAGGCACGTGTTCCTCCAGGAGGCCTATTAGGACGCAGACATAAGTGTCTTTATAACACAATTAATAATTCTCTTCATTTTCAATTGGGTCTTACTTTAGCTTCTTTGGGGGTTATAACTTCCTTGGTAGCTCAACACATGTATTCTTTATCCTCTTATGCATTCATAGCACAAGACTTCACCACCCAAGCTGCATTATATACTCATCATCAATACATTGTCGGGTTCATTATGACAGGAGCCTTTGCTCATGGAGCTATATTCCTCATTAGGGATTATAATCCATAACCAAATAAGGATAATGTATTGGCGAGAATGTTGGAACATAAGGAAGCTATAATATCTCATCTTAGTTGGGTTAGTTTATTACTAGGTTTCCATACCTTGGGACTTTATGCTCATAATGATGTTATGCTTGCTTTCGATACTCTAAAAAAACTAATATTGATCGAGCCCATATTTGCTTAGTGGATACAATCTGCTCATGGTAAGACGTTATATGGTTTCGATATACTCCTATCTTCAACAAGTGGTCCAGCATCCGATGCAGGTAATAGCATATGGTTACTCGGTTGGTTAAATGCTATTAATGATAATAATAATTCATTGTTCTCAAAAATTGGTCCTAGAGACTTTTCGGTTCATGCTATTGCTCTAGGTTTGCATACAACTACATTGATACTAGTTAAAGGTGCTTTGGATGCGCGTGGTTCCAGGTTAATGCCAAATAAAAAATATTTTGGTTATAGTTTTCCTTGAGATGGTCCGAGACGGGGTGGTACTTGCGATATCTTGGCCTGGGATGCTTTTTATTTAGAATTTTTCTGGATGTTGAATACTATTGGATGGGTTACTTTCTATTGGCAATGGAATCATATAACGTTATGGCAGGGTAATGTAGCGTAATTTAATGAGTCTTCCACTTAATTAATGGGATGGTCAAGAGATTATCTATGGTTAAATTATTCACAAATTATTAATGGATACAATCCTTTTGGTATGAACAGTTTATCTGTTTGGGCATGGATGTTCTTATTCAGGCATCTTGTTTGGGCTACTGGATTTATGTTCCTTATTTCTTGGCGTGGATATTGGCAGGAACTAATTAAAGCTCTTGCATGGGCCCATGAATGCACACCTTTAGCTAATTTAGTTCGATGGAGAGACAAGCCAATAACCCTTTCCATTGTTCAAGCATCATTAGTTAGATTAGCTCACTTTTCCATAGGTTATATATTCACTTATGCAGCTTTTTTAATTGCCTCTACATCAGCAAAATTTGGTTAATTCTTCTTCATCAGTTTCATCAGTGAATTAGTATTGTCATTGATATAATGACAATACCCCACAAAGAAAAATTAATCAACGTAATATTACTCCATCTAAAATCTAATCTATATTTTGATTCCTGGTAGGTAATAGTACCGACTGAACTATTATGGCGAGAAATAGTCTCATTCATAGAGAGAAGAAGAGACAAGCACTCGAACGGAAATATCATTTAATTTGTCAATATTTGGAGGAAAAAAGCAAATTTTCATCATTGGATGACAAATGGGAAATTCATAGAAAATTTCAATCTTCACCGCGTAATAGTTCACCTACATGTCTCCATTGACGTTGTTCTTCGACTGAAAGACCTAGAGTTGACTATCTAGACTTTGGATTGTCCGGACACATACTCCGTGAGATGGCCCACGCATGTTTATTGCCCGGGACAACAAAATCGAGTTGGTAGGAAAAGAAAAAAAAAAATTAATTGAAGTTTCTTGTGATAATGGGATATACTACCCCTATATAGGGGTAGTATATCCCATTATTGTTTGGTGTACCCATTCTTATTATGATATCAATCAATGGTGCGGAGTAGAGTAGTCTAGTAGCTCGCAATGCTCATAACCTTGAGGTCACTGGTTCAAATCCGATCTCTTCCAGACCAGAACATACGAAGTATTTAGGTTCGGAAAGGATTGCTCTCTCACTTATAATTTTCTAATTGAATGATAAGTGAGGAAAAGAAATGATCAATATATGAACTATTCTTTTTCATATTCAATGTGATGGGTGGGTAGCGGGGATCAAACCCACATCTTCTCCTTGGCAAAGAGAAATTTTACCATTCAACCATACCCGTATTTCAATTTTATGAATATATATATATATATATATATATATATATATATATATATATATATATATATATATATATATATATATATTCATAACATTGAAATGGAAAAGACATATATGTTCAATACCATTCGTAAGTAGATACAAGTTTTGAATGGTCCAATTTTTTATTTATTCATTCAATTACGGATAAGGAAAACCCCTCCTCCTTGGGCCTGAAGTAAAAGGCCCTTCAGAAGAGCTATAAAGCCCTCCAGGATCTGGGGGAGGAATTTTGAACCTAAAATATCTATAACAGATCTAAGATATGAAAGAATTAAGGATGCCTACAAAAATGACTAATCTGATCCATAATGATACACCCGAAAATGCAACATTTTTGCTACTTGACCAACCATCAAGAGAGGCAAGTGCAACAGGTACACCAATCACTAGTAAAAATGAAATAGCAATTAATGCAAACACAGCCAATTGTAAAGCAATAGTCATGGTTGTGATCTTACAAGCTCCCAACAGATTGAATAGACTATACCATCCGATCCCTAATTTTCAATTCTGATCAAATGCAATATGGAAAGGATTTGACCATAAATTGATCAATATTTTCAAAAAAAATCAATTTGATATTTGAGTGTGAGAGGAGAGGGAAATTCGTTTCTTTTTTTTCCATTCTAGATGATGATGAAAAATCACCATATGTCACAGGTATAGTTGGTATCAACCCGACCTTATGCTTATATTTATGGATTATCCGAGGGGGTAGAATAGAAGTTGTCCCTAGGAGAGATGGTCGAGTGGTTGATGGCTCCAGTCTTGAAAACTGGTATAGTAAAAAAAAATATCGAGGGTTCAAATCCCTTGCTCTCATGTTGTTTTTCAACAATCCCATTTATTGGTCCAGTCCAATACAAAAAAAAGAGAGAGAGAATAGCTCGGCTATATAGGGCCAAGCTACAAGGATCCAGTTGGAAAGAGAGTATTTGAAAATACTTCTATCACACCGATATGGGAGATATATGTAATGAAATTGAATTGATTTCTCTTCCATCTTGTTCGATCTATTTTTTCAGTTAAGAGGAGTCATGGAAAGGAAAGGCTCGAAATCACTATCAACCCCTTTCTCAAATACTACTGCAACTGCACGAGCCCTTCCCGCATGCCACAAATGACCTACAAAGAAGAAAAATCCTAGAACCAAATGGGAAGTGGATAACCAACTTCGAGGAGAGATATAATTCACCACATTGATTTCGACAACTACACCACCCACAAAATTTAAATAAGCTAAAGGAGCATGAGTCATATATTCTGTTGAATGTCATTCCTGCCAAGGCTGTATGTCTTTTTTCAACTTTCTCAAATCCAAACCATTAGGGCCCCTTACGGGTTCCAACCAAGGAGCACGGAAATCCAAAAAATGCATCGTTTCTCCTCCAAAGATAATTTCTCCAGTCGTAGAACGCATAAGGTATTTACCTAAACCAGTAGGTCCTTGGGCAGACCCCACACTAGCTCTAAGACATTGGTCTCTAACTAAAAAAGTAAACGCTTGAGCTTGAGAGGCTTTTGGGCCCATGGGCCCATAAAATTCACTGGGATAAACTGTATTGTTGAACCAAATGAAACAACAAGAAATAAAACCAAAGACGCGTCTCTCTACCCATTAACCAACTTCTAGACGCTGGAGTGGATCCTAATTAGATACCACTTCCTCGTGAATTTATTTTGAATCACGATCTTTTGGCTCAACTTTATCCCAGTTTTGCTGAGGGATTGACCCCATTTTTCACCCTGAATTGGTCAGAATATTCAGAATTTTTGACTTTTCATGGAGGATTAAATCCAGTAATGGGGGATCTTTGGTTGACCGATACCACACATCATCATTTGGCTATTGCAATTATTTTCTCGATATCTGGTCATATGTATAAGACCAATTGGCGCATTGGCCATAACCTCAAGGACCTTTTAGAAGCTCATAAAGGTCCATTTACAGGGGAGGGACATAAAGGTCTTTACGAGATCTTAAATACCTCATGGCATGCTAAATTATCTATTAACCTAGCTATGTTAGGATATTTAACAATTTTTGTAGCTCACCACATGTATTCAATGCCCCCCTATCTGTACCTAGCTATTGAATATGGTACCCAACTCTCTCTGTTCACACATCATATGTGGATTGGTGGGTTTATTATAGTTAGCGTTGCTGCACATGCAGCGATTTTTATGGTAAGAGATTATGACCCAACTACTCAATACAAAAATTTATTAGATCACGTTCTTAGACATCGTGATGGAATTGTATCACACCTCAATTGGGTATGTATATTCTTAGGCTTCCATAGTTTTGGTCTGTATATTCATAATGATACTATGAGCGCTCTAGGACGTCCTCAAGATATGTTCTCAGATATTGCTATACAATTACAACCTATCTTTTCCCAATGGATACAAAACACTCATGCTTCAGCACCTGGTTCAACAGCTCCTGGTGCAACAACAAGTACCAACTTAACCTGGGGAGGTGGTGATTTGGTGACAGTAGGTTCCAAAGTGGCTTTGTTGCCAATTCCATTAGGAACTGCGGATTTTTTGGTACATCACATTCATGCATTTACTATCCATGTGATTGTTTTAATCCTATTTAAAGGTGTTCTATTTTCCCGTAGCTCCCGTTTAATACCTGATAAAGAAAATCTTGGTTTTTTCTTTCCTTGTGATGGACCTGGGAGAGGAGGAACATGTCAAGTATCTGCTTGGGATCATGTTTTCCTTGGTTTATTCTGGATATACAATGAAATATCGGTATTAATATTCCATTTCAACTGGAAAATGAAGTCTGATGTTTGGGGTAGTATAAGTGATCAGGGAGTGGTAACTTATATTACGAGAGGAAACTTTGCACAAAGTTCCATTACGATTAACAGGTGGCTCCGTGACTTTCTATGGGCACAAGCCTCGCAAGTGATCCAATCTTATGGTTCTTCATTATTTTCATATGGTCTTTTATTTTTAGGTGCTCATTTTGTTTGGGCCTTCAGTTTAATGTTCTTATTCAGCGGCCATGGGTATTGGAAAGAACCCATTGAATCTATTATTTGGGCCCATAACAAATTGACGGTTGCTCCTGCTATCCAACCCAGAGCCTTAAGCATTGTACAAGGACGTGTTGTAGAAGTAGCTCATTACCTTCTGGGTGGAATCGTCATAACATGGCCATTATTCCTGGCAAGAATTGTTGTTGTAGGATAATGGCTAGAGGATTTGAAAAGCATTACGGCATCAAGATTTCCAAATTTCAACCAAGGCTTGGCCCAGGACCCAACTACTTGTCGTATTTGGTTCGGTATTGCGACCGCACATGACTTTGAGAGTCATGATGATATTACTGAAGAACTCCTTTATCATAAAAAAATTTCTTCCCACTTTGGTCAGTTGGCAATAATCTTTCTATGGACCTCTAGTAATTTGTTCCATGTCGCTTGGCAAGGAAATTTTGAAGCATGGGTACGTGATCCCTTACATGTAACACCAATTTCTCAAGCAATTTTGGATCCTCATTTTGGTCAACCAGCTATAGAAGCTTTTACTCGAGGAGGTGCTCCCGGTCCAGTCAATATTGCTTATTCTGGTGTTTATCAGTGGTGGTATACAATTGGATTACGCACTAACGAAGAAATTTTTGCTGGAGCTCTTTTCTTGCTATTTCTTTCTGTCATCTTTTTAATAAAGGGTAGGTTACATTTACAACCTAAATGGAGATCAAGTGTTTCATGGTTCAAAAATGTCGAATCTCGTCCCAATCAGATTTGTCGGGACTCTTTGGAGTCATTTCTCTAGCTTGGACAGGGCATTTAGTTCATGTCGCTATTCCTGAATCAAGGGGAGTGCACGTCAGATGGGACAATTTTTTGGATGAATTACCGCATCCCCAAGGGTTAGAACCGCTTTTCACAAGTCAATGGAATATTTATGCTCAAAATCCTGATTCTATTATTATTTGGTACCTCCCAAGGGGCGGGAACTGCTATTCTAACTCTTCTTGGAGGATTCCATCCACAAACTCAAATTTTATGGCTAACTGATATGGATCATCGTCATTTAGCTATTGCATTTGTTTTTTCAATTGTTGGTCATATGTATAGAACCAACTTTTGGATTGGTCACAGTATGGAAGATATTTTGGAGGCACATGTTCCTCTAGGAGGCCTATTAGGACGCGGACATAAGGGTCTTTATAACACAATTAATAATTCTCTTCATTTTCAATTGGGTCTTGCTTTAGCTTCTTTGGGGGTTATAACTTCCTTGGTAGCTAAACACATGTATTATTTACCTGCTTATGCATTCATAGCACATGACTTCACCACCCAAGGTGCACTATATACTCATCATCAATACATTAACAGGTTCATTATGATATGAGCCTTTGCTCATGGAGCTATATTCCTAATTAGGAATTATAATCCGGAATAGAATAAGGATAATGTATTGGCGCGAATGTTGGAACATAAGGAAGCTATAATATCTCATCTTAGTTGGGTTAGTTTATTATCAGGTTTCCATGCCTTGGGACTTTATGTTCATAATGATGTTATGCTTGCTATCGGTACTCCAGAAAAACAAATATTGATCGAGCCCATATTTTCTCAGTGGAAACAATCTTCTCATGGTAAGACGTTATATGATTTCGATATACTCTTATCTTCAACAAGTGGTCCAGCATTCAATGCCGATAAGAGCATATGGTTACCCGGTTGGTTAAATGTTATTAATGATAATAATAATTCATTGTTCTAAACAATTGGTCCTGGAGACTTTTTGGTTCATCATGCTATTTCTCTAGGTTTGCATACAACTACATTGATCCTAGTTAAAGGTGCTTTGGATGCGCGTGGTTCTAGTTCAATGCTAGATAAAAAGGATTTTGGTTATATTTTTTCTTGATATGGTCCGGGACAGGGTGGTACTTGCGATATCTTGACCTGGGATGATTTTTATTTAGCAGTTTTCTGGATGTTGAATACTATTGGATGGGTTACTTTCTATTGGCATTGGAAGCATATAACGTTATGGCAGGGTAATGTAGTGCAATTTAATGAGTGTTCCACTTATTTAATGGGATGGTCAAGAGATTATCTATGGTTAAATTCTTCACAACTTATTAATGGATACAATCCTTTTGGTATGAACAAGTTATCTGTTTGGGCGTGGATGTTCTTATTTGGGCATCTTGTTTGGGCCACTAGATTTATGTTCCTTATTTCCTGGCAGGAACTGATTGAAACTCTTGCATGGGCCCATGAACGCATGCCTTTAGCTAATTTAGTTTGATTGAGAGACAAGCCAGTAGCCCTTTCCATTGTTCAAGCACGATTAGTTGGATTAACTCACTTTTCCATAGGTTATATATTCACTTATGCAGCTTTTTTAATTACCTCTACATCAGGAAAATTTGGTTAATTCTTCTTCATCAATTTCATCAGTGAATGGGTATTGTCATTTATAAAATGACAATACCCCACAGAGAAAAAATAATCAACGTAATATTACTCCATCTAAAATTTGATCTATATTTTGATTCCTGGTAGGTAATAGTACCGACTGAACTATTATGGCGAGAAAGAGTCTCATTTGAAGAGAGAAGAAGAGACAAGCACTGGAATGGAAATATCATTTAATTCGTCAATCTTTGGAGGAAAAAAGCAAAGTTTCATCATTGGATGACAAATGGGAAATTCATAGAAAATTGCAATCTTCACCGCGTAATAGTGCACCTACAAGTCTCCATCGACGTTTTCCTTCGGCTGGAAGACCTAGAGTCAATTATCGAGACTTTGGATTGTCCGTACACATACTTCGTGAGATGGCCCACCAATGTTTATTGCCCAGGATAACAAAAACAAGTAGGTAAGAAAAGAAAAAGAAAAAAAGTAATTGAATTTTCTTGTGATAATGGGATATACTACCCCTATATAGTGGTAGTATATCCCATTATTGTTTGGTGTACCCATTCTGATTATGATATCGATCAATGGTGCGGAGTAGAGTAGTATGGTAGCTCGCAAGGCTCATAACCTTGAGGTCACAGGTTCAAATCCTATCTCCGCCAGACTAGAACATACGAATTATTTTGGTCCAGAAAGGATTGCTCTCTCACTTATCATTTTCTAATTGAATGATAAGTGAGGAAAAGTAACGATCAATATTCAATGTGACGGGCGGGTAGCGGGGATCGAACCCACAGCTTCTCCTTGGCAAAGAGAAATTTTACCATTTAACCATACCTGCATTTCAATGTTATGAATATATATATATATATATATATATATATATATATATATATATATATATATATATATATATATATATATTCATAACATTGAAATGGAAAAGACATATATGTTCAATCCCATTCGTAAGTAGATACTATTTTTTATTTGATTTGAATGGTCTAATTATTCATTTATTCATTCAATTACGGATGAGGAAAACCCCTCCTCCTTGGGCCTGAAGTAAAAGGCCCTTCAGAAGAGCTATAAAGCCCTCCTAGAGGGGGGGGGAGGGAGTTTGAACCTAAAACATCTATAACAGATCTAAGATATGAAATAATTAAGGATACCTACAAAAAGGACTGATCCGATCCATAATGATACACCCGAAAATACAACATTTTTGCTACTTGACCAACCATCAGGAGAGGCAAGTGCAACAGGTACGCCAATCACTAGTAAAAATGAAATAGAAATTCTTGCAAACTCAGTCGATTGGAAAACAATAGTCATGGTTGTGTACTTACAAGCTCCCAACAGATTGAATAGACTATACCATTCGATCCCCAAATTTCAATTCTGATCAAATGCACTATGGAAAGGATTTGACCATAAATTGATCGAGCTTTTCAAAATTTTTCAATTTGATATTTGATTGTGAGAGGAGAGGGAAATTCGTTTCTTTTTTTTTTTTTCCATTCTAGATGATGATGAAAAATCACCATATGTCACAGGTATAGTTGGTATCGACCCGGCCTTATGCTTGTAGTTAGGGATTATCCGAGGGGGTAGAATAGAAGTTGTCCCTCGGGAGAGATGGCCGAGTGGTTGATGGCTCCGGTCTTGAAAACCGGTATAGTAAAAAAAACTATCGAGGTTTCGAATCCCTCTCTCTCCTGTTGTTTTTCAACAATCACATTTATTGGTCTGGTCCAATAAAAAAAAAAAAAAAGAGAAATGGCTCAGCTGTATATAGCCGAGCTACAAGGATCCAGTTGGAAAGAGAGTATTTGAAAATACTCCTATCCCGCCGATATGGGAGATATATGTAATGAAATTGAATCGATTTATCTTCCATCTGGTTCGATCTATTTTTTCAGTTAAGAGGAGTCATGGAAAGGACAGGTTCGAAATCACGATCAATCCCTTTCTCAAATCCTGCTGCAGCTGCACGAGCCCTTCCCGCATGCCACAAATGACCTACGAAGAAGAAAAATCCTAGAACGAAATGGGAGGTGGATAACCAACTTCGGGGAGAGACATAATTCACCGCATTGATTTCGGTAGCTACACCACCCACAGAATTTAAAGAACCTAAAGGAGCATGAGTCATATATTCTGCTGAACGTCGTTCCTGCCAAGGCTGTATGTCTTTTTTCAACTTGCTCAGATCCAAACCATTAGGGCCCCTTAGGTGTTCCAACCAAGGAGCACGGAGATCCCAAAAACGCATCGTTTCTCCTCCAAAGATAATTTCTCCAGTCGGAGAACGCATAAGGTATTTACCTAAACCAGTAGGTCCTTGGGCAGACCCCACACTAGCTCCAAGACGTTGGTCTCTCACTAAAAAAGTAAACGCTTGAGCTTGAGAGGCTTCTGGGCCGGTGGGCCCATAAAATTCACTGGGATAAACTGTATTGTTGAACCAAACGAAACAACAAGCAATAAAACCAAAGAGAGATAGAGCCGCTAAACTATGGGACAAATAAGCTTCTCCGGACCATACGAATGCACTTAAACGAGCACAGTGGTTTTT